>JAVTVY010021770.1:0-84912 GCA_036873755.1 Hanleya hanleyi
CAACTCTACTGGAGTTTTATATGGAGAGAATTACAAAGTTATTTCAAGCGCGATACATTATCGATATCACGGAATAATGGTAGTGATTTTATAGGGTTTAGTTTGTTCTACACGAAGCAAGAAAGAAAATGTATGCAGAGTTAACTACTTATTTTTGAGAAGCTCCCAAGTAGACGACTAATTAAAATGGACAGACTTTAATAGTTTAATCATGCTCTTTCAGAAAATATGTACATAAAGTGATTTGGGTTGAAGAATTTACGACAATTGGTGGCCGAAAAGCGGACCCCTGATCTTTTCCTTGCTGAATGGAACACCATGGAGCACCCACCCTATATATCTGAACACGTTGAAATCAAATTTGTATTCCTGGTGAATTCTAGCTAGCAACTAGGACGGCACAAATACAGAGGTAAATCTGAGCACCTGAATATCGAAAATTTTGTAAGAAATGATTTTCATCGAGCGACTACTTTGGAAGATCTTTTCAGTCGGGTGAGGGAGGATTGCATCTTGGTTTATTTGAGAGAAATCCGTTTGTTACATAAGTTTTAATGTGTGTATGTTTAACGTGTTGGATTACTAACTTATTGGCTTGAGTACTTAGAATTTTGTTTGATCGTCGCTATATAGCTCTCTCGAAAACAGGCCAGTACATTTTACCTGAAAGGTGATGGTACGATAAGGCGGGATTTTGGCTATACGTGGGGCGGTTGAAATCGAAAAAAATAAAATGTCCTAAAAATACGTGTGTTTTAATGTAACGGCAAGAAAAAATGTAAGTACACAATATGTGAAAGATTTAGTGCGATTGCGTTATGATTATAGTTATGACATGAAACTGAAATCCACAGCTTGTACTATTTCGTGGAAAAGGGGTCTAAATCGAGTCATTCAGACGCGAATTTAGACGCGAAGGACCCCTTGGACCAAAACGCCATTTAACCTGGTGCTGTGCGGTTGCATTATATCCCCACTGCTGGAAAATCTTTTTGGTCCAAAGAGTCCTTCATACTAAAAAATTAAAAGTTATGAATCATAACGTTTGAAGTTTTCGTAAGTAGATTAAAGTGACAAAATAGCCTGTTACAGTTGTTCGTATGTCGTGGTGTAGTGGATACGCACGTTGGATCACAAGCGCCTCGAAATTTTCTTTTACCGAGTTCGAATCCCAGGAGGGCAACATGTGTGACGTCGACAAGTTATTTCAATCTTTCTCATTTTTGTAAAAAGTAAAATTGCATTCAGTAGATCTGAAATAAGATTTTAGGCTATCGATATGAACCAATAATAAATATAATATATATTATAAAATAAATATTGTTTAGCGATGACACGATACCGTGTGGACATTACGGGCCAGTCAAACGTTGAATTCGAACGACCAGTCGCTACCTGTTTCAACGGCAATATATTCGCCTAAATTGTGTATTTATTCTCCAATATGTGCGTGTAAAATCGACTGCAACGTGGTAAAATAATAACGCCTTGGTACCGAACGTATGTGAAGCTATCATGGTTCACCGTGACATTCAGTCCGTTGATTGACAGTTGCCGCCGACGACAAGTTGTACATTGCATTGTGATTGACAGATGGAGAGAAGAAATGTAAATTCCTATGAGTCGGCTGGCTGTGGGCAAAAAACCCGCCTTACAATACCATCTCCTTTCTTTACTGGTTTTAATTGCTTAAATTTTACTGGGTTTCAACTGCTAGAGATAGTAACACAGTACTGATACCGTAGAAATGGGGCTCATAACTAACAGCTGGTGAACTATTCCTACGAAGTATGCTACAGATCGCAAATTGTCCGGTAATGAGTGAGTGAGTGAGTCAGTCAGTCAGTCAGTCCATCCGAATCGTTTCGTCGGCAAAATAAGGAGAACCGTTGACATTAGAACCTTGATTTTTGGCATGAACGTGCATTAGGGCATTGTTACCAGCAAGTTCTGATCTGAAATAATTCTGATTAAAATTACTTGCCATTCCTAATACACACAATTCAGTATATTGTTATAGATATATGTAAACTGTGGCCTTTAACGTGTATCCTATTTCACATCCAAACATTTCATCACAGACCAAATCATGCAGGCTTCAAATTTAGGTCAAATTGCCACTGATGATGAAATATCCTACATCAAACAATTAAGTCAGCCTGAAGCAATAACCCAGCAGAACATAGAAAGATCTGGTATCATCCTTCAGATTAGCCTGTGAGCAACAATGATAAAATTTACTGAGGGTGAAACAAAGCTGTCCTGCAAGCCACCCAAGGAATTTATCAGCTTGTGTTGGGACATTTTGCTGGTATCATGTAAGTTGTTTAGTAGTTTACTCATTCAAATCTCCATACCATATTTTCTGTTATTCAACAGACAAATTTCTTTACTGGTTTTAATTGTTTAAGTTTTACTGGGGTTCAACTGCTACAGATAGTAACACAGTACTGATACTGTAGAAATGGGTAGTGTGAATTTAATTATTCCATGTTTAGTACAATTTGTTCACATGAATGGTGGAATGTCTGGATTCTCAAATGAAAGTGTGTTATACATGTATAGCTCAAGCATGTTAGGTTTGAGGAACAAACATAGTTGCAATTAAGATATAACCAAAGAAATTTCATGAGAATTATCGAATCTAAGTAGGCCCCTACCTAACAAAATTAGCTTAATAAAAAAGGCCTTCCTGACGTAAATTGTTTTCTTTTGAGAGAGAATGGTATTTTCTGGGTTAAGAATTTCCTGTATAAAGATAGGTTGTTCAAGGAGGCTTTGTTTTGCCGCTGTTGTGTGCATTAAGGGTATGGAAACATGATATATGCACCCAGAGCCCTGATCTACAGCTGTATAAAACTCAACATCTGGCATTGACGGCATGTTTAAAGGGTCTTAATTTATTTTCTTTGGGTAGAATTTAACTAGATAAAGTAACTTTGATTGTACTTCTTGAATATTGACTATATATCACACTGGGATATAATTTAAACAAAAACATTACATGTGTAATTATGTCTAAATTTATCACTGCCACAGAGTGTGTTGGTGTGTCACAGATTCACATCAGCACAGTAACTGGTAAACTATTCATTCAATCCCATCACTTTTAATCTTCAACAAAATATTCAATACTGTTTTAATCGAAAATTTCTGGTGATTTTGATGAAAATCTCTGGTGATTCTGACTTGGGCTGCATGTGCCCATCTTAATATAGGCAGGATTTCAACTTGGGGCTGGGGGGGGGGGAGGCGGGGTGGGATTGCCAAGAGCTCAGTGCCTGTCCTAATGCCTACCTTACTTCGTAGGTCCTGTGACGCATAGTCACACTGCCATGTATTATATCGTTGCTTGCCTAAATGTAAGTCTTGATTTTGTTCCTATTCGATGAATCCTGGATCGGTTCATACTTTATGTAAGTATCACGGGACAATGCATATAATAGCCAAGTCTCGGATACAATAGCCAAGACTGGGGACAACAATGTGTCTAGCCTGTGCCTTTTCAACGACAAAGACCCAGACAATAGGTCCTACATGAAGTATCGACCCGTGGATCTTAGTGGCTTTACGATTGATCGCGAGGTCTCACTATATAAAATGTCTTAATTCTCATAACCCCTCATTCTCCCATAGTCAGAGTTTGTAACCTCATTTAAGCTGTCGGTGTAACACGCTCTGACTGCACCGTGCAAAAAATGGAAGCGTGTACCTGTATACAAGCGAGCTGGGAAATGCGTCCAGTATATTTTGTAAAAGATTTAACGAGATTTATGCTGAATTATTAGAGAACACCTTCACGATACAACGTCTTGTTAAACTGTAACATGCTGAACCAGCTGTGCTCAGTTTACAAGCGGACGACGTTGATTGGTCGAGGGCCATGTACATAAAAGCTGTGCGACCCAATATTAACTCCAGTGCAATCAGAGGATATATCTGACATAAGGAGTTATACAATCTGATGCCATGATAATGATAACTCTTTGATTCAAGCCATTTACTCGCTTCGTGAACTGCAGAAAGTACTGGTATAAACATATATCTTACCATTTCGGAACAGTCAAACACAAGTTATTTTACAGATATTGTGTGTATACGGCGCACAATGCATATTTAGAGTTTCAAATAGACAACGCATTTCAGTTGGGATACGATATGACGGAGAGATTCGAAGCTTCATTGCTAGCATGTCTAATGCTATAAAATGCAGTACTCAGCGCTGAAAACTTCCATCGCATGTAAGTAGAACACAGGAAGGAAGCAATCAGAGATTGCTCAATTGTATGCCCCCCCCCCCCTTCCACTTTAATCCGACACTGCCCTGCCATTGTTCTGTTCTTTATTGGTTGGTGGAGGCCTAATTTGGATAATTATAAAAATTCTGTTTCAGTCACTTTTTTGCCATGCCTCACATAATACATATTCCAAGTATCAAGCAACAAGTGAAAATACGATGCTTCGATGCAAGATGGTCGCCAGGGCATTCGCCAAATCCGAAAATGTGACCTGGTTATGAGACCTACATTCCTTGGGAGTATGTTGTGGTGAAATTATGAAGCGATCAGTGAATTTTGAATTTCGCACCCAATTCACTGTTTTTGGGGCAATTTCACACTTCAGGACCTATGTTGTCTGCTTTGGAATGTAGAATAACATATAATATAGCCATTTTCCTGGTTCAAATCAGTTATGGACTGAGATCCAGCTTGGACAAATAAATATATCCCATTCACTTAGGTTTAAACAAAGGGCCATAACTCTTGAAAAATATAACCGAAAACAGAGAAACTTCACGCTACACACCTATGGGTCACTGACCACATATCATGCGTATTTCATACTTGTTCATACAATATTAACCGAGATCCAGCCCTACAAATCCCAATTCACAAAGATTTGAAGAAAAAAGGGCCATAACTCTTGAAAATATAGGCGAAATGTGGAGAAACTTCACGCTGCACAACTACAGGGCACTGACCACATATCCTGCAAATTTCATAGTTGTTCATACAATATTAACCGAGATCCAGCCCGGACAAGTTCCAATTCACAAAGATTTGAAGAAAAAAGGGCTATAACTCTTGAAAATATATGCGAAACGCGGAGAAAATTCACGCTGCACAACTAGGGCAATGACCACACATCCTGCAAATTTCATAATTGTCCATACAATATTAACCAAGATCCAGCCCGGACAAGTCCCAATTCACGGAGAATTCAGGAACAAAGGGCCATAACTCTTGAAAATATAAGCGAAACGTGGAGAAACTTTACGCTGCACAACTGTGGGTCATTGACCACATATCATGCAAATTTAATACTTGTCCATACAATATTAACCAAGATCCAGCCCGGACAAGTCCCATTCACAGAGATTTCAGAAAAAGGGCCATAACTCTTGTAAATTATACCGGAACTCGGAAAAACTCTACGCTGCACAACTACGAGCCACTGGCCACATTCCATGCAAGTTTCAATCCTGTCCATCAAATATTAACCGAGATATTGCCCGGACAAGAAATTCGGACGGACAGACGGACAGACAGACAGACGGACGGACGGACAAAGCGATCGCTATATGCCCCCCCTCTAGTTAGAGGGGGGGGGGCATAACTAGCGCTGCAAAGCACCTTGTATCTTTAGATGGGTAAATGCCCCCAGGTCCGGTGCAATGTAGGAGTACCAAAATAAAATACTTCCACTACAAGAAATTGTTCAAGTGGCATGAAGTACAATATTATATTGTATACTCAGAAAAATTTCAATGCACTGAGTCTCATCATTCTCGAGTAACAGGGCCATCAAGTAGTGCATTTGTGCAAAATAGTTGATTCTGAGGTGAAAACAATTACTACTGTTCTCTGTAAACACATGAAGATAAACGATAACCAGAACCAGATTCGGTCTACGACTACGTATTGGAACTATATCAAGCTGGTTCTGGTTATCGTTTATCTTAATATGTTTACAGAAAGAAATATGAGGTGTTTTCGCCTCAAAATTGGGGATTTTGCATGAATGCACTACTTCACGGCCCTGTTATTGGAGAATGATGAGACTCAGTGCCTTGAAACATTTCTGAGTATACAATATAATATTGTACTTCATGCCAACTGAACAATTTCTTGTATATGTAATATTTTATTTCTGGCAAATCTACCGCACCTGTTCTGGGGCCATTTACCCATCTAAATATACATGGTCCTGTATTTCATATAGTGACACATTATAGCATCACCAACAGTACATGTCTTAGTAAGTTACCGATATATATATCGGTGTATTTAAATTACAGTCACGGTTGGCAATTTGACAACAACCGTGAACTGGGCTAGTGCGATAAATAAATCATGTCAATAAAATAATAATGGCTATATATTTAAACTGTGTATAATGGTCTCAGCTAGGGGTAGTTTACTAGCAGAATCTTCCCCTGAAGGCGAGGCCGTTAATATTTCAGGATTCAGCGCGGTAACCAAATCTGTGACCATGTGCGTGTGGGCTGTTCCAGTGGAATGTTGGCACCATTCTGTCATTTAAAATTTAATCTAGCATACATCAACTCCGTCAGGAAATCTCCTGTTACTATCTAGTTATTTACATCAAAATCGATTAACTGTATACCAAATGTTCCCAAACTAGTTTTTTTTACAGACAATGAATTGCCAGTCCTGCACTGGAAATATCAATTAAATATATGAATAAATATTTCTTGAAGTTCCCGTTACCATTTTACATGATTTGAAGATTTTATTTTGGAACTTCCCTCACAAGGGAACAGATAATTTTGCTCAAAACGATTCCAATATGCTGTTATCCAAGATCCCTGGGAATTACTATGCGCATGCGCCAAGATAATGCAGTGTAAGGTTAGCGAAAATTTCATTTGACACTTAAACCGAACCACATTGTGAGCCGAATACTCGACAAACCGCGCCAGATCCTTTGGAGATTGATAGGACGTCTGTCACAAGATTCTTGCGCAAGGTCGCATTTCCGACACGTCAGTCACTGTGCGTGACGACGTTAAAATCAACAAGGAGTTTGGCACTGAGACAAGTTCGGAGTTACAGCGAGGGACGCATTGAGATGTCAAATACACCATTTGTGTTGTGAATCACAACATTGTAGGGCCTATACCATAATTAGCTAATTCTTGGACAATAATCGAGTCTCACGTTTATTACACAATGTTTACACATTGATAGGAATATTTCGGCAGATTTAGGCTAACCAAGCGCAAATACTATGAACTATAACATTAAAGTAATTTACAGTTTTCCATTATAGAGCCGCATGATTTCAGACATACGGAGACAATAAAAAATTGATACATTCATTATTGCGATCTCTCCAGTTTCAACGGGCGATGATTCGGGAAATTCTGAAGCTCATTTGGACTAATGGGGGAATTATGAAAAGTTTTGCAGTACACCCAAAATCGATCAGGCCAGATAGGGTTAAGAATGGATAGGGTTACAGATTGAGATAGGGTTAAAGGGATATCAAAAAAAAAAATAAATAAATAAATAAAAAAAAATAGTTACGGTCCTTGCGGCGAAAGTAGTCCCTACATTCATACCTGCCTGGATAATAATAATTGAAGATATACTGCCTGGTCATGAGGCTCTACACTCATCCACGCACCAATGATAATTAAAGATATACTGCCTGGTCATGAGGCCCTACACTCATCTACGCACCAATGATAATTAAAGATATACTGCTTGGTCATGAGGCCCTACACTCATCCCTCGCACCAATGATAATTAAAGATATACTGCTTGGTCATAAGGCCCTACACTCATCCACGCACAACGATAATTAAAGATATACTGCTTGGTCATAAGGCCCTACACTCATCCACGCACCAATGATAATTAAAGATGTACTGCTTGGTCATAAGGCCCTACACTCATCCACGCACCAATGATAATTAAAGATATACTGCCTGGTCATGAGGCCCTACACTCATCCCTCGCACCAATGATAATTAAAGATATGCTGCCTGGTCACGAGGCCCTACACTCATCCCTCGCACCAATGATAATTAAAGATATACTGCCTGGGTCATGAGGCCCTACAATTTCATCTCGCACCAATGATACCAAAGATATACTGCTCTGGTCACGAGGCCTCACTCATCCACGCACCAATGATACTAAAGATATACTGCCTGGCCATGAGGCCCTACACTCATCCACACCAATGAGAATTAAAGATATACTGCTCTGGTCATGAGGCCCTACTCTCATCCACGCACCAATGATAATTAAAGATATACTGCTTGGTCATGAGGCCCTACACTCATCCCTCGCACCAATGATAATTAAAGATATACTGCTTGGTCATGAGGCCCTACACTCATCCACGCACAACGATAATTAAAGATATACTGCTTGGTCATAAGGCCCTACACTCATCCACGCACCAATGATAATTAAAGATGTACTGCTTGGTCATAAGGCCCTACACTCATCCACGCACCAATGATAATTAAAGATATACTGCCTGGTCATGAGGCCCTACACTCATCCCTCGCACCAATGATAATTAAAGATATGCTGCCTGGTCACGAGGCCCTACACTCATCCCTCGCACCAATGATAATTAAAGATATACTGCCTGGTCATGAGGCCCTACACTCATCCCCCGCACCAATGATAATTAAAGATATACTGCCTGGTCACGAGGCCCTACACTCATCCACGCACCAATGATAATTAAAGATATACTGCCTGGTCATGAGGCCCTACACTCATCCACGCACCAATGATAATTAAAGATATACTGCCTGGTCATGAGGCCCTACACTCATCCACGCACCAATGATAATTAAAGATATACTGCCTGGTCATGAGGCCCTACACTCATCCCCCCGCACCAATGATAATTAAAGATATACTGCCTGGCCGCGAGGCCTACACTCATCCCGCGCACCAATGATAATTAAAGATACACTGCCTGGTCATGAGGCCCTACACTCATCCCCCGCACCAATGATAATTAAAGATACACTGCTTGGTCATGAGGTCTACACTCATCCCCTGCACCAATGATAATAAAGATATACTGCCTGGTCATGAGGCCCTACACTCATCCCGCGCACCAATGATAATTAAAGATACTGCCTGGTCATGAGGCCCTACACTATCCCCTGCACCAATGATAATTAAAGATATACTGCCTGGTCATGAGGGGCCCTACACTCATCCACGCAGCAATGATAATTAAAGATATACTGCCTGGCGAGGTCCTAAACTCATCCCCGCACCAATGATAATTAAAGATATACTGCCTGGTCATGAGGCCCTACACTCATCCACGCACCAATGATAATTAAAGATATACTGCCTGGTCATGAGGTCCTACACTCATCCCCCACACCAATGATAATTAAAGATATACTGCCCGGTCATGAGGCCCTACACTCATCCCCCGCACCAATGATAATTAAAGATATACTGCCTGGTCATGAGGCCCTACACTCATCCCTGCATCAATGATAATTAAAGATATACTGCTTGGTCATGAGGCCCTACACTCATCCACGCACCAATGATAATTAAAGATATACTGCCTGGTCACGAGGCCCTACACTCATCCCTGCATCAATGATAATTAAAGATATGCTGCCTGGTCATGAGGCCCTACACACATCCCCCGCACCAATGATAATTAAAGATATACTGCCTGGTCATGAGGCCCTACACTCATCCACGCACCAATGATAATTAAAGATATGCTGCCTGGTCATGAGGCCCTACACTCATCCCCCGCACCAATGATAATTAAAGATATACTGCCTGGTCATGAGGCCCTACACTCATCCACGCACCAATGATAATTAAAGATATACTGCCTGGTCATGAGGCCCTACACTCATCCACGCACCAATGATAATTAAAGATATACTGCCTGGTCATGAGGCCCTACACCCATCCCCCGCACCAATGATAATTAAAGATATACTGCTTGGTCATGAGGCTCTGCGCTCATCCACGCACCAATGATAATTGAAGATATACTGCCTGGTCATGAGGTCCTACACTCATCCACGCACCAATGATAATTAAAGATATACTGCCTGGTCATGAGGCCCTACACTCATCCCCCGCACCAACGATAATTAAAGATATACTGCCTGGTCATGAGGCCCTACACTCATCCACGCAGCAATGATAATTAAAGATATACTGCCTGGTCATGAGGTCCTAAACTCATCCCCCGCACCAATGATAATTAAAGATATACTGCCTGGTCATGAGGCCCTACACTCATCCACGCACCAATGATAATTAAAGATATACTGCCTGGTCATGAGGTCCTACACTCATCCCCCACACCAATGATGATTAAAGATATACTGCTTGGTCATGAGGCCCTACACTCATCCACGCACCAATGATAATTAAAGATATACTGCTTGGTCATGAGGCCCTACACTCATCCACGCACCAATGATAATTAAAGATATGCTGCCTGGTCATGAGGCCCTACACACATCCACGCACCAATGATAATTAAAGATATACCGCCTGGTCATGAGGCCCTACACCCATCACCCGCATCAATGAGTAATGAAAGATATACCGCCTGGTCATGAGGCCCGACACTCATCCCCCGCACCAATGATTTTTAAAGATATACTGCTTGATCATGAGGCCCTACACTCATCCCCCGCACCAATGATAATTAAAGATATACTGCCTGGTCATGAGGCCCTACACTCATCCACGCACCAATGATAATTAAAGATATACTGCCTGGTCATGAGGCCCTACACTCATCCACGCACCAATGATAATTAAAGATATACTGCCTGGTCATGAGGCCCTACACTCATCCACGCACCAATGATAATTAAAGATATACTGTCTGGTCATGAGGCCCTACACTCATCTACGCACCGATGATAATTAAAGATATACTGTCTGGTCATGAGGCCCTACACTCATCCCCCGCACCAATGATAATTAAAGATATACTGCCTGGTCATGAGGCCCTACACTCATCCACGCACCAATGATAATTAAAGATATACTGCTTGGTCATGAGGCCCTACACTCATCTACGCACCGATGATAATTAAAGATATACTGTCTGGTCATGAGGCCCTACACTCATCCACGCACCAATGATAATTAAAGATATACTGCTTGGTCATGAGGCCCTACACTCATCCACGCACCAATGATAATTAAAGATATACTGCTTGGTCATGAGGCCCTACACTCATCTACGCATCGATGATAACTAAGATATACTGTCTGGACATGAGGCTCTACACTCACCCCTCGCACCAATGATAGTTAAAGATATACTGCCTGGTCATGAGGCCCTACACTCATCCACGCACCAATGATAATTAAAGATATGCTGCCTGGTCATGAGGCCCTACACTCACCCCCAGCACCAATGATAATTAAAGATATGCTGCCTGGTCATGAGGCCCTACACACATCCTCCGCATCAATGATAATTAAAGATATACTGCCTGGTCATGAGGCCCTACACTCATCCACGCACCAATGATAATTAAAGATATGCTGCCTGGTCATGAGGCCCTACACTCATCCCCCGCACCAATGATAATTAAAGATATGCTGCCTGGTCATGAGGCCCTACACTCATCCACGCACCAATGATAATTAAAGATATACTGCCTGGTCATGAGGCCCTACACCCATCCCCCGCACCAATGATAATTAAAGATATACTGCTTGGTCATGAGGCTCTGCGCTCATCCACGCACCAATGATAATTGAAGATATACTGCCTGGTCATGAGGTCCTACACTCATCCACGCACCAATGATAATTAAAGATATACTGCTTGGTCATGAGGCCCTACACTCATCCACGCACCAATGATAATTAAAGATATACTGCCTGGTCATGAGGCCCTACACCCATCCCCCGCACCAATGATAATTAAAGATATACTGCTTGGTCATGAGGCTCTGCGCTCATCCACGCACCAATGATAATTGAAGATATACTGCCTGGTCATGAGGTCCTACACTCATCCACGCACCAATGATAATTAAAGATATACTGCCTGGTCATGAGGCCCTACACTCATCCCCCGCACCAACGATAATTAAAGATATACTGCCTGGTCATGAGGCCCTACACTCATCCACGCAGCAATGATAATTAAAGATATACTGCCTGGTCATGAGGTCCTAAACTCATCCCCCGCACCAATGATAATTAAAGATATACTGCCTGGTCATGAGGCCCTACACTCATCCACGCACCAATGATAATTAAAGATATACTGCCTGGTCATGAGGTCCTACACTCATCCCCCACACCAATGATGATTAAAGATATACTGCTTGGTCATGAGGCCCTACACTCATCCACGCACCAATGATAATTAAAGATATACTGCTTGGTCATGAGGCCCTACACTCATCCACGCACCAATGATAATTAAAGATATACTGCTGGTCATGAGGCCCTACACTCATCCCTCGCACCAATGATAATTAAAGATATACTGCTGGTCATGAGGCCCTACACTCATCCACGCACCAATGATAATTAAAGATATACTGCCTGGTCATGAGGCCCTACACTCATCCCTCGCACCAATGATAATTAAAGATATGCTGCCTGGTCATGAGGCCCTACACACATCCCCCGCACCAATGATAATTAAAGATATACTGCCTGGTCATGAGGCCCTACACTCATCCACGCACCAATGATAATTAAAGATATGCTGCCTGGTCATGAGGCCCTACACTCATCCCCCGCACCAATGATAATTAAAGATATACTGCCTGGTCATGAGGCCCTACACTCATCCACGCACCAATGATAATTAAAGATATACTGCTTGGTCATGAGGCCCTACACTCATCCCCCGCACCAATGATAATTAAAGATATACTGCCTGGTCATGAGGCCCTACACACATCCCCCGCATCAATGATAATTAAAGATATACTGCCTGGTCATGAGGCCCTACACTCATCCACGCACCAATGATAATTAAAGATATACTGCCTGGTCATGAGGCCCTACACTCATCCACGCACCAATGATAATTAAAGATAGGCTGCCTGGTCATGAGGCCCTACACTCAAGCCCCCACCAATGATAATTAAAGATATACTGCCTGGTCATGAGGCCCTACACTCATCCCTCGCACCAATGATAATTAAAGATATGCTGCCTGGTCATGAGGCCCTACACTCATCCACGCACCAATGATAGTTAAAGATATACTGCCTGGTCAAGAGGCCCTACACTCACCCCCAGCACCAATGATAATTAAAGATATGCTGCCTGGTCATGAGGCCCTACACACATCCCCCGCACCAATGATAATTAAAGATATACTGCCTGGTCATGAGGCCCTACACTCATCCCCCGCATCAATGATTAATGAAAGATATACCGCCTGGTCATGAGGCCCTATACACTCACCCCCGCACCAATGATAATTAAAATATACTGCCTGGTCATGAGGTCCTACACTCATCCCCGCACCAATGATAATGAAAATATACTGCCTGATCATGAGGCCCTACACTCATCCCGCTGCACTGGTCACGAGGCCCTACACACATCCCCCGCACCAATGATAATTAAAGATATACTGCCTGGTCATGAGGCCCTACACCCATCACCCGCATCAATGATTAATGAAAGATATACCGCCTGGTCATGAGGCCCTACACTCACCCCTCGCATCAGTGATGATTAAAGATATACTGCCTGGTGACGAGGTATACACTCACCCCCGCACCAATGATAATTAAAATATACTGCCTGGTCATGAGGCCCTACACTCATCCCCAGCACCAATGATAATTAAAGATATGCTGCCTGGTCATGAGGTATACACTCACCCCCGCACCAATGATAATTAAAATATACTGCCTGGTCATGAGGTCCTACACTCATCCCTCGCACCAATGATAATGAAAGATATACTGCCTGATCATGAGGCCCTACACTCATCCCGCTCATGAATGATATATAATTAAAGATACACTGCCTGGTCACGAGGCCCTACACTCATCCCTCGCACCAATGATAATTAAAGATATACTGCCTGGTCATGAGGCCCTACACCCATCCCCGCACCAATGATAATTAAAGATATACTGCCTGGTCATGAGGCCCTACACTCATCCACGCACCAATGATAATTAAAGATATACTGCCTGGTCATGAGGCCCTACACTCATCCCCCGCACCAATGATAATTAAAGATATACTGCCTGGTCATGAGGCCCTACACTCATCCCCCGCACCAATGATAATTAAAGATATGCTGCCTGGTCATGAGGTCCTACACTCATCCCCCGCACCAATGATAATTAAAGATATACTGCCTGGTCATGAGGCCTACACTCATCCACGCACCAATGATAATTAAAGATATACTGCCTGGTCATGAGGCCCTACACTCATCCACGCACCAATGATAATTAAAGATATACTGCCTGGTCACGAGGCCCTACACTCATCCCTCGCACCAATGATAATTAAAGATAGGCTGCCTGGTCATGAGGCCCTACACTCAAGCCCCCACCAATGATAATTAAAGATATACTGCCTGGTCATGAGGCCCTACACTCATCCCTCGCACCAATGATAATTAAAGATAGGCTGCCTGGTCATGAGGCCCTACACTCAAGCCCCCACCAATGATAATTAAAGATATACTGCCTGGTCATGAGGCCCTACACTCATCCACGCACCAATGATAATTAAAGATAGGCTGCCTGGTCATGAGGCCCTACACTCATCCCTCGCACCAATGATAATTAAAGATACACTGCCTGGTCACGAGGCCCTACACTCATCCCTCGCACCAATGATAATTAAAGATAGGCTGCCTGGTCATGAGGCCCTACACTCAAGCCCCCACCAATGATAATTAAAGATATACTGCTTGGTCATGAGGCCCTACACTCATCCCCAGCACCAATGATAATTAAAGATATGCTGCCTGGTCATGAGGTATACACTCACCCCCGCACCAATGATAATTAAAATATACTGCCTGGTCATGAGGTCCTACACTCATCCCTCGCACCAATGATAATGAAAGATATACTGCCTGATCATGAGGCCCTACACTCATCCCGCTCATGAATGATATATAATTAAAGATACACTGCCTGGTCACGAGGCCCTACACTCATCCCTCGCACCAATGATAATTAAAGATATACTGCTTGGTCATGAGGCCCTACACTCATCCCTCGCACCAATGATAATTAAAGATATACTGCCTGGTCATGAGGCCCTACACTCATCCCCCGCACCAATGATAATTAAAGATATACTGCCTGGTCATGAGGCCCTACACTCATCCCTCGCACCAATGATAATTAAAGATACACTGCCTGGTCACGAGGCCCTACACTCATCCCTCGCACCAATGATAATTAAAGATATGCTGCCTGGTCACGAGGCCCTACACTCATCCCTCGCACCAATGATAATTAAAGATAGGCTGCCTGGTCATGAGGCCCTACACTCAAGCCCCCACCAATGATAATTAAAGATATACTGCCTGGTCATGAGGCCCTACACTCATCCCTCGCACCAATGATAATTAAAGATGTACTTCCTGGTGATGAGGTCCTATACTCATCTCTCGCACCAATGATGATGAAAGATATACTGCCTGGTCACGAGGCCTTAAACTCATCTCTCACCAATGATAATGAAAGATATACTGCCTGACCATGAGACCCTACACTCACCCCCAGCACCAATGATAATTAAAGATATACTGCCTGGTCATGAGGCCCTTCACTCACCCCCAGTACCAATGATAATTAAAGATATACTGCCTGGTCAATCTGACTCAGTATTTTGGAGTATCTTCTGGGGTATCTCAGTATCCTATGCTCTGAGTATTTTGTAGGCCCTGGGTCATTTGTTTTTTTAATAACAGCATCTTGAAGTCGTGGATTTGTGCAAAATTTGAGGTGAAAACAGCGCACTTTCCTCTTCGTAAGCATATGAAGCCAGTCAAGGACCAAGATAAACTTTTAGCCGAAATATTGTTCATGCCAATGGTTACTTGCTGCCCAAAAACGCTTTTGGTGCTAGACTGGCTTCATATGTTTACGGAGAGAAAAATGTGTTGTTTTCACCCCTAAATAGACAATTTTGCACAAATCCGCTAAAAAAACATACGGCCAAAGACCTATACTCGGAGCATAAGACAAGATTATATACTTTACGCTAACTGAACAATTTCTTTCGGACGTGATATTTCATTTTGGCACTCCAAACCGCACCTCAATGGGGGCCAGACTTTTATTAAATCACTTTCTATGTCCGTCACGTCTTTACCCAAAAATATAAATTGATTCAATCTTTCTGTCAGTGAACTAATATACTTACCAAGAACCTTTTTTATCGCTCTCGTCCCAGTCTTTCTTATGGTCTCGTATCTCTTTCTTGTCTTCTCGCCGAGTAAAATTCCACTTTTCTCCTCGCGTAATCACTTTTTTATCATAATAATAATGATAATATCTGGCCTAACATTAAATAATTTACACTACACCGCGATCGAGCTAGTTGTCTAGTAAGACACCACTCGTTATATTGTTTCGTTCCGTGGTTATATTACCACATACACCCCAATGAGTCGCGAATGAGATATGATGCACCCACAGACCTTTAAACTTCATATACACCCATTCCTTCAGTCGAGCGGAGAAATATCGAGCATAACATTAAACATGCCTATGTCATATCGATATGTATGCGCAGACGCCTTGAAGGACAAGTAGATATATATATATATATAAAGCGTTTAATCACTCGATAAACAAGCCGACTCGCTATGGGGGCCGATTAATTTTATTGATCTGTCACTGTGTATCTTACTGTTGCCATGGCGTAGTCATCGCCTTCCGCGTTCTGAGGGTAGTCTCTCGTGATCAACTGTACAACTGGGGGACACGCGACATAAACACATATTTACTCGTCCGTGCATTCCTGTGTTGAACGCTTAGCACGTAAGGTTATATACAGATATATTATGCATATGATATTAAATGGTGTGAACCATGTACCGGTACATACCAACACATTCTGACATAAACGGAAACAATGTCCTATGGCAATATCGTATCAATATATAGTCTCCATCATTTCATTCGACATTATCTTAAATCATTTCATTGTGGGTGGTGGGGGGGGGGGGGGTATTTTTTTATTTTAATTACGACATTAGGAATATGTTCAAACTGTAATTTTATATGATTGAGGAGGAACAATCTACAGTGGACCGTTGGGGACATGCATTTATTTCACATAATTATTTATTTATTTGTTGACTTCTGCCTCGGTTGAAATGTTTTAACTCGAGTTTAAATAATTTCTATCTCAGTTGAAATGTTTCAACATTGATTGAGGAGGAACAAATCGAATCTACGGTGTGTATCATATTTGGGTCATTATGAGCCTATTTAGATCGTTTTCTTTTAGCGAAATTGTTTTAGAAAGATCGTTTCTTATAGAGAAACTACATTAGAAAAGGGAATTGATGAAACCTGTGTTCTGTGAGACACTTTCCTTATGTCACCAAACGAGGAGCTCTGTCCCCGTTTGAATAGCGCATTCATATTGGATTCCTCGGTTGACATGATACACAAACGCAAAAAAAAACCACTTTGAAAGCATAACATGCATCGCTCGTCTTGAAGACGGGTCTTTTTTTTTGTAAATTATGGCAATTTTACCAAATTTAGTGCGTCTTTTCTTAAGAAACACGTTATTCATTAATTTACGTATTACCAAAATATAGGCCTTCCAATGTATATTACGAATATATGGCAATATGCGGTCTTGTATTAACCGTCGGTCCGATCGAGACAAGAGATATACCAACCATGACTGTTTATGTAATCTGATGTTAAGTGTCAGTAAATAAAGTAAAACAGCGTTAGAAAAGGAAAAATTCGGGGTACATAACGTAAATAACTGTCTTAAATCATGACTTTTTGGAATGAAGAAAAGCAAATAAAGAATAAGAAAATCTGCGTCACCACACACAATTTTTGGGGGATTTCGACCAGAAATAAACGTACACAAAGTATTACACACAGCGGTGTGTATCTTTAATACACATTGTTGTGTACGTCATAATTTGTTTTGAAAAGTACAGAAAATTTACACGCCATTTTGCATGATAAAGTTTGTAAACACTGCTTTTAAGAGAGTACACATAAATATTTACTTTAACAAGCCTTGATTCATATAAACCGATCTGTGTTGAACCGTATATATAACTGACGTTAATTATGTACGTTCACACGCAAGCATACGTCACGGGTCCAAATTGATCGACACCTACAGGCTATGCTTGAATTGTTAGCAGACGCAAACATTCATTTGTAATTAAAACTGTTATCGATTGGCATGTCATCAATGGACGTTGATGCATAATACATAGGAGTAATGTTCTGCTCGGCTTAGTAACATCATTAAATAAGTGAGAATAACACACCTGGGATTTAATCGACCAAAACACAGATGATTGTAGAATCAGAGAAACATGGAGAACGGCCCAGGTTTGCACTCGCTAATGGTTTATTGATCACATATTCTAGAAAAATAAACAAATGGAACAATACCGGTATGGAGTACACACCCTGTATATATATGCCTACACCCTATCCCAGTGCACAAGCCCTAAAAGCAAAAGATATTGGCGGGCAGGGTGTTTTTTAGGGTGAAGTGTCGAAATATGGGGTCTATATACATAACCCCTAGCCCGAAACATCGGCTTAGATTTTGTCGGTTGTTGTTGCCGAATGTGATACGAAATCCACGTCCCCTTACCCTATATTCACCTATCATAGCTCGAGTTTCTGAGTTAACATAACCCCATGCTTCATATATATATATATACACATCGAGATACATGGTAGGGTCAGAATAGCCTCACGCAGGAATAATTAGCAAAACACATCAGGAAATCGCGTCAGTTTTAGGCGCAGTCATATATCAAAACAACCCTGCGCGTCCAATTATAGCTCATTCACTTTTAGTTATATTCTAATACAAAAAGATGCTACAAATGTAGGGGAAAATATGGTGAAAAACAGGCATTTTTATTTGACCACAGTGGTTCGCCATGATATTAAAGTTTGACGTCCTCACACTTGTTCGTTTCAGACTCACACCGAAAAGTTTTTCCACAAGGGTTGAAAATCTGCCGGATCAGATACATGTAGCTGAAAATAGAGGCTTTTATGGGGGAGGGGGCAATTATGACCTCCGACATCACCAAATCGGTTTTCCAAGTTGGCAACCGGGTTTTTCATACTCAGGAATGCCCTAGGAATTATTTCCATCCAGTTGCCAGATTCTGCTCGATGAGATTAACAAAAGTCACTTTTTTCCGAACTGTCCGCTATCAGTATAACCAGAAGTGGATGAACTGTTTTCATCCACTTCTGGTATAACATTTCAGTAGCTTTGATTGTGCCTGTTCATATGAACACCATCAGGATCTTGATGTACATGGGTTCATACGGTCCCTAGCCCCGGACGAAGCGGAATTAGATCCAACGTAATGTCATTGATCTTGCACGCCACGCTCGTATTTTGCCATCAACCTATAAATAGTGATCCAATGAGAATGCTCGTCTTAGTTTAAAATGGCGGGGTCGAATGACCAATCACTGAAGGGGAGACAGCTGGAACAGTACACTATCACTGTCTGTTAATATCTTGATTTAACAGAGAGTACTACAGTCTAAGAGTACGACTGGAAAGGTCTCAGGGCTGGTCAACCACCGAACAGGGTTGCCAGACAGAACACCCCTGTCAAAATTCAATCATCCATATAGCTCAGAAGGAAAACATACCAGGCCAATCTTCTTTATCAAACATGCTCGATATAATGGTATTTGATTCCATCCTGCTATATATGTGTGTGAAGTTTTGATTTCAGTTAAAAACGCTGTTCAATGTTTTTTCCCCGCCCCCCAAAAAATAAGTTCCGTTGGCTCTTCACAAGGTGAACTCAACCTGTAACCATCTGGGTCATCTATAAGCGGTATCTTATGGATGGCGAAGTGTACGCAAACGAAGGTCAACTGTTTCTCGATAACTAACTATGAGCTCGTGTAGGCCTACTTTTGTATGCAAAACATGCTTAGCTAGGCCATGCTACTATACGTAGGGCCGTAACTTTGTATGGAATTTAAGGGTTGGTGTGTGAATTTAATTTGGTAGGTGACATGATGGTGTGCTCTCGGCGGGAGGCGTATTATAGTTTTGGGCGAGAGGTGGGCCAGGTATGGCCCAAATGTGGCGTACTCTGCACATGCCCAGTTCTAAAAAAAAGACATGTTCGCATACAGGGGAGTGTTTGGAGAGATGCAGACCATCTGTGGTTAAAAATTGGGGGGGGGGGGTCTATTTCGTGAAAAAAAGAGGCCAAATCGAGTCGTTGCATGAGATATAATGCCACTGTACATCACCAGGTTAAATGGCGTTTTGGTCCAAGGTGTCCTTAGTGTTAAAATGTGTGTTTGAATGACTCGATTTAGACTCTTTTTTCACGAAGTAGCACATGCTGCGGATTTCAATGCCATGTCGTAACTATAATGATAACGCAATCGAGTTAGAACTGGCAAAATGTACATCTCTTTCTTTTTTCTGTGGCATTTTCTTTCCTTTTTTCATCGCACGGAACAAACCAATAAACACAGAACACATCAATATGCCGATCCACAGCGTGTGATTGTTAGTACCGGAACAGGTGTTGAAAAAAGACGTTGCGCTGTTGCACATCGATTTTTGATGATATGTATATCCGTTTAATTATAATTTGCTATATGTTTGTCCCTGTAGATTCACCATAGATGTGCCAGGGAGTCTAATCGACTAAAATAAAAACAGTTCACCACTTCTTAATTTAATTTTGTCGAACTTTCACATAAAACGCGTGTGTACAGGTTGTGGGGAGCAGTAACTTTCACACTTTATTTTCTTGAATGACGAAACTATGATTTACAAACACGACTATGATTCTTGTCAGGATATAACCACCAACATCCGTACTGTTCTGTACGTAGGCACAGAGGGGACAGGGAAATTTTTATTATTTTTTTTTCTCGAAATTATGTCGACCCCGCCTCGAGATAATCGTCTGTCATCGCGGACCCCGAGATAATCGTCCAATGAAAATGCAGGATTATTTCTGACCCCAAAATATGAGAATGTAGAATTATCTCAGACTCCTGATGATTATCTTGGACCCCGACATAATTAACCAATGAAATCTACGTATTAGTGTGTGTCATTTTCTTTTCAAATTGAAAAGAACAGCTATCTTTCAAGGCCGAGCGGACTAAGATAAATTCTACACAAGAAATCGACTCTGGGTTGATTGAAGGAATGTCATTATGAATATATATTTAAAAAAATCCTTTAATTATGGACACGCGGGGGGGGCACGCGAGAATTGACGCTTATTAATGTTCACTCATTGTAGAGCGTTCATAGGATTTTAATTTATTTATTGGAGATTTTATTTATTAGATTCTTATGTCGATCTTTCAGCTAATGTTTATTGCTTTAGCCATATCTACAATAAAACATATCTGTCTTATCTGTGTAGCCTCTGATTGATTGAAATTGTAGTTTAAGGGCCGCTTCCCATTCGGATTTCGCGGCCCATCAACTCAATGTTCTATTTGAATTTCGCGGTACATTTCTTTGTTTATTGAATATCTTTTCCAGCGCTAAATATATAAATAAATAATAAATAACAATGAGATTTTAGTAGGAGATATAAATAGAAGTAAATAAGCATCGCTATGTACAAGTTCGTAAGTCTCTTTCTGGTTTTTGGTTAAGTTATACTGGTAAATATGAGTTCACTCTAATCGCGTGGATGATTCCTTTGTCTTGGTACCCCTTTATACGCACAAAGCCGTCCAGAAAAAACTGGGAGAACCATGGGCGTCTTCAGGATTTCTCGAATCGACTTCCCTAACGACGCCCTTGATGCGGCTAGCCTTTTATTGGTCGATTATCTCGGAGTTCGTGATAATTCTGCATTCTCATTGGACAATTATCTCGGGGTCGAAGATAACTCTGCGTTTTCATTGGTCGATTATCGCAGGGTCGGAGATAATTCTGTATTCTCATTGGACAATTATCCTTCTATGCTTCCGTAGTTCCGTGAAATACAATTTATGATAAAATAATAGTTGGATACTTTATCTAGGAGCCACAAAGCACGACCAGGCAGACAGATGACACCGAGCGGAACCTTTCATACCTCCAAGTACCCATAGAGGTGCCCTATCCATTGTATTTCGTGAAGCCATCAAGACGTGCAAATTGCTTAAAAATATTAGTATGAATGCAAATAATCCTCCAACTCACAGGGGCTCGTTACCGTTATTAATTGGTTAAATAGATTGATTACAGGAGGGGTTAGGGAATAAATGGGGTTTATTCCCCACCTCGACCCCTCCCTGTAATCAACCTAATTAACAACGGTAACGAGCCCCTGTGCTCCAACTGTTTCAAACCGTGGGTTAACTATTCAACAAAACAGTGTTGAATATACAATGTTGGACTTACCGTAGGGTACGGTATTTGCCGAATGTTGACAAAGTATTGTTATAAACAGTCGCGCAATTTTGTGGTAATTCGATTCGCGTTTGCATGGTTTGTACTAATTTGTACAATTCAATTTTAAGAAGGATAGAAGCTTCCCACTTTTGTCCTTTGATTATATAATATTAAAAACTTGTTGTTTAAAGATTTAATTTGATGCACCAAATCAAAGAATGCTAAATTAAAACTGTTTTCATAATTATTTGCCATATGTATCATAATTGAATCCAAGGTTTGAAGTTATCTTTCAGTTGTACATTTAATCAAACCCTCTGACGTTATCAGGCAAAAATGCCGGTGTGATGGATAAGAATGTCCTGGTGATTGGTGTCCCTTTTCATATCCTTTTCTATTGCAACTAAGGACAGACACTTGTCCCCAATGTGGAGAAACGTGTCCTAGCTGAGTTAGAAGATAGGAGCCGGACACTCGTAGCCACCGGACATTCTTAGCCTCCACACCGGGACCATGTTCAATGCAACTCCACACCGGGACCATGTTCAATGTAAATATGCATGGGATTTTCTTTTTCATCAGTAAGAAGGGGTGTAATCAGATAGCAACGCTAACAAGTTCATGAGTTGTCTCCCTTGCACGAGAACAAAATGTCGAACAACGCGAGGAGCCGGTTGAAAACTTCGAGATCAAGAACAGCTAGTCCAGCATTGGGTACTCCAAACAGCAAGAAAAAGAGATCCAACATAGTGAGTTTGAGTTAGCCTCTCTCTTAGTTAGTTTCTATTCAGTTATATTTGTCGAGATGAACTGCTGTAATGGGCAATTGCCATTCAATGTACAGGGTTATGGAGGGCCCAGTTTACAATTTTAAGTTGGGAAAAGTTGCTCGAAGACAATTTAAATGAATATATGTATATAAATACACTTGTTCGTCATTATAACGCTAAAGTTGACTGACAAATTGTTTATCGTTGTTCCTATCAATATTGCATGCGGTTGATAGTCACAAGCGACGAGTATTGATCTCTGTGTGCCATAACCCGTACCGTGTAAACGTTCATTTTGAAAATACTGGTTATTTTCTGGAAGCTATTTCCTTCTCCATGCTTGTCGCTTTTATTAAAGTTCCAGTGCTGGCGATTAGCTGTACACAAGCCGTTTTCACAGTGATCGGACCTCCCCCATATTACGGTAGACGCAGTGTTCTTCATGTCAATCCAAGTGCGCATGCGTAGTGGCCCAAATACACGCAATATGATGTCTACCATAATATATAATATGGGGAAGGTCGGGGACGCTGTGAAAACGGCTCGTGTACAGCTAATCACCAGCACTGCGAACTTTAATAAAAGCGACAAGCATGAAGGAGAAGGAATTAGCTTCCAGAAAATAACCGGTAAGGAGCATCAAAATGAACGTTTATACAGTGCAGGTTATAGCACACGGAGATCAATACTCGTCGCTTGTGACTATCAACCACAGGCATTATCGATAGGAAGAGTTGTGGCTAACCAGTGACCTGCTTGTTAATGAACCATGTTATAATGCGGGACCTATATGTATACATGATGTAGATGCTCACAAATCCAGGGGTGTTACTGATCACTCTCCAGGAAATGAAAATGTAGTGGAGAGTAATACCGACAGAGGCGAATCACTCTCGCAATATCGTGATGAATCTAGCAATACAAAACCCAGGAGAGTGATCAACAGCTCTCGCTAATTTTACAAAAATCCGGGACTGCCAGTATGAGTCTTTCAGCACAGCCACTGGGCTCTAAGTCTAATTTCTTAAATATGCTCTTTGTTTCAGCCATCATCTGCAGTGGAAGGGGAGATAACCTATATCCCAGATGCCCCAACCAGTCCTGCTACTCCAGATGGGGAGAAGACACCTCCTCCTGTTTTCAAAGATCCCAATTTTTTGGTAAAGTCATTAAATTATTAAACATGTTTTCACTCTGTTGATTAGGAGCCCAGCTTCACAGAATGCTTAATTGTCATAAGAGGTGAAAAACCTTAACACATGAAACCTACTCGCAAACTTATATCATGAATTGTGCGTAAATAGGTAGTCGTTATATTGGTAATATATTTCCAGCTGAATGCTATATTAAATTTCAACTCACTCATTCCAAATTCACACCACATATGCAGCTAGTGATGACTCCACTGATCTATTTTCTCAAGGTCAATTTACAGTGAAACCTGTGAATACTGACACCTGGGTAAACTGACCAACCTCTAAATACCGACGTTATCTTGGGTCCCAATACTGAAAGTTAAGGTATTTTGAACCTTGATAAACCAGAACCCTGTCAGAAGCAACACTATAATCTGGTCCTAAGCATGGCCGGTTTACACAAGTTTCACTGTATATGGTGGAAGTAGATTCATTGATGTTACCTCATCTCTTGAAGGAGTTTCATTTTCACATTTCCAGTTAAATACTACACTATGACGTAACATTCCGCCATTTGCCTTGACGTACCGTACTCAATGGGGTAAATTATTCAAACCACAAAAGTGCATTAAGTCAAAGATAGCTAGCCAAGCCGGATAGGAGCTGAATATTGTGAAATGACATTTTCCCTGGATTCCAGATTTGGCAAGCAGTGATTGTATTGCTTTCTTCGAATAGCCAATCAAATTTGAATTTTGAGGAGGTCATACAGAGGGACTCTACAAATATGAACTGCAAATATTTATAGAGCTATTACACCAAACCATATATTCTGAGGAAAACATGTGTTCCCTTCAGTCAAGGTGAGTAGGCTGTGTTTGAGTCTTGGTGTGTGAAGATGGAAGGATTAAATCTATCAGCCATGCATTCTATGCCATGTTTTATGATTAGACAGATCATGCCTGAAAATGAAATTGAGTTTGTTTGATATTCTGGAATCAATGTCTTTACAGCATTCCACAAAAGGAGCTGCAGGAAACAAGAAAACAAGGATATGGAAAAATTTAAAACAAATCATAGCAGCAGAGAGGTCATTGCCATGGAAACCACAGGATCCCACATGTATGTATTGCAGAAATACTGGCTAACAGTCGTTCCTTCAAAAAGTTTTGTCTATTTGTCGGTCTGTCTGTCTGTCTGAGTTTATATAGCACATAAACTTTGATTACCCATCCACTATCATCAGGAAAGTCAACTCGAGGCAGTTTTTTCCACAAACATCAACGTTTAGCATAAAGCGGACTTACCAAGATCATGAGATATGTATACCATCAAGTGACTCACAGATTCATCATTAGAGCAATAAGCATCATCATCAAGTGACTCACAGATTCATCATTATAGCAATAAGCTTCACCATCAAGTGACTCAGACTCATCATTAGACCAGTAAGCATCACCATCAAGTGACTCACAGATTCATCATTATAGCAATAAGCTTCACCATCAAGTGACTCACAGATTCATCATTAGACCAATAAGCATCACCATCAAGTGACTCAGACTCATCATTAGACCAGTAAGCATTACCATCAAGTGACTCACAGATTTATCATTATAGCAATAAGCTTCACCATCAAGTGACTCACAGACTCATCATTAGACCCGTAAGCATCACCATCAAGTGACTCACATATTAGAGCAATAAACATCACAATCAAGTGACTCACAGATTCATCATTATAACGAAAAGCATCACCAAGTGACTCACAGATTCATCATTAGAGCAATAAGCATCACCATCAAGTGACTCACAGATTCATCATTAGAGCAAATAAACATCACCATCAAGTGACTCACAGATTCATCATTATCACAAATGAGCATCACCATCAAGTGACTCACAGATTCACCATTAGAGCAATAAGCACCACCATCAATTGACTCACATACTCATCATTAGAGCAAATAAGCGTCACCATCAAGTGACTCACAGATTCATCATTAGAGCAAATAAGCATCGCCATGCAGTGACTCACAGGTTCGTTAAGTAAGCATCATCAGCAAGTGACTCACAGATTCATCATTAGAGCAAATAAGGATCACTATTAAGTGACTCAAAGATTCATCATCAGAGCAAACAAGCATCACCATTAAGTGACTCACAGATTCATCATTAGCACAAATAAGCATCAACATTAAGTGACTCACAGATTCATCATTAGAGCAAATAAGCATCACCATTAAGTGACTCACAGATTCATCATCAGAGCAAACAAGCATCACCATTAAGTGACTCACAGATTCATCATTAGCACAAACAAGCATCACCATTAAGTGACTCACAGATTCATCATTAGAGCAAATAAGCATCACCATGCAGTGACTCACAGATTCATCGTTAGAGCAGAAAGCATCACCATCAATTGACTCACAGATCCATCATTAGAGCAAATAAGCATCACCATTAAGTGACTCACATATTAGAGCAATAAACATCACCAAGTGACTCACAGATTCATCATTAGAGCAGTAAGCATCACCATCAAGTGACTCACAGATTCCCCATTACAGCAATAAGCATAACCATCAAGTGACTCAGATTCACCATTAGAGCAATAAGCACCACCATTAATTGACTCACATAGTCATCATTAGAGCAAATAAGCGTCACCATCAAGTGACTCACAGATTCATCATCAGAGCAAACAAGCATCACCATTAAGTGACTCACAGATTCATCATTAGAGCAGTAAGCATCACCATCAAGTGACTCACAGATTCACCATTAGAGCAGTAAGCATCACCATCAATTGATTCACATATTCATCATTAGAGCAAATAAGCGTCACCATGAAGTGACTCACAGATTCGCCATTACAGCAATAAGCATCACCATTAAGTGACTCACAGATTCATCATTAAAGCAGTAGGCATCACCACTAAGTGACTCACAGATTCACCATTGAAGCAGTAGGCATCACCATTAAGTGACTCAGATTCATCATTAAAGCAGTAGGCATCACCATTAAGTGACTCACAGATTCATCATTACAGCAATAAGCATCACCATTAAGTGACTCACAGATTCATCATTAAAGCAGTAGGCATCACCATTAAGTGACTCACAGATTCACCATTAAAGCAGTAGGCATCACCATTAAGTGACTCACAGATTCATCATTAAAGCAGTAGGCATCACCATTAAGTGACTCACAGATTCATCATTAAAGGAGTAGGCATCACCATTAAGTGACTCACAGATTCATCATTAAAGCAGTAGGCATCACCATTAAGTGACTCACAGATTCACCATTTAAGCAGTAGGCATCACCATCAAGTGACTCAGATTCATCAACATAAGAAGACTATGTAAAACCATCCCAGGAGTACATAGGAAAATCATTAATTCTCAGATAAGTAGCTCTGTGACTTAAATCTATAATTAATATACATGTTTACTGAAAATAATGTCCAACTCTCCTGTTGAACCTAATGAAGGTGCCTTTCATATCTTCCTATATTTCAGATGGTACCATAGATGCTCCTCCTTCATTCAAACCTGCAAAGAAATACTCTGACCTCACTGGTCTTCCAGTAAGTATAGCAATACTCTGACCACACTAGTCAGAAAGTACTATACAAGAGTACTTTGACCTCACTTGTCTTCCAGTAAGTACAGAAATACTCTGACCTCATTGGTCTTCCAGTAAGCACTATACAGATATACTCTGACCTCACTTGTCTTCCAGTAAGTACAGAAATACTCTGACCTCACTGGTCTTCCAGTAAGCACTACACAGATATACTTTGACCTCACTTGTCTTCCAGTAAGTACAGAAATACTCTGACCTCACTGGTCTTCCAGTAAGCACTATACAGATATACTCTGACCTCACTTGTCTTCCAGTAAGTACAGAAATACTCTGACCTCATTGGTCTTCCAGTAAGCACTACACAGATATACTTTGACCTCACTTGTCTTCCAGTAAGTACAGAAATACTCTGACCTCACTGGTCTTCCAGTAAGCACTATACAGATATACTCTGACCTCACTTGTCTTCCAGTAAGTACAGAAATACTCTGACCTCATTGGTCTTCCAGTAAGCACTACACAGATATACTTTGACCTCACTTGTCTTCCAGTAAGTACAGAAATACTCTGACCTCACTGGTCTTCCAGTAAGCACTATACAGATATACTCTGACCTCACTTGTCTTCCAGTAAGTACAGAAATACTCTGACCTCATTGGTCTTCCAGTAAGCACTATACAGATATACTCTGACCTCACTGGTCTTCCAGTAAGTACAGAAACACTGTGAAGCTAGAGATTAACTTTATTCAGCCTGATTGTGTAATGTTAATAATGCACCTCCTGTTTGGTTTTCTCTATTGAAGGCCAAGTATAGAGACCCACAGAGTAAAATACGGTACGCCTCGCCAGATGAGTTTGCTAGGATACAGTACTTACCCAGTGACATGGTGACTGGCTATCTGGCACTGAGACGAGCCAACCTTCCCGTACCTTGAATATTTCTAAGATGCCGTGAAAGGAAATCACTCTACAACCATGGTGCCGGCTTTGCCACGAGAGGGACGCAGTTGCTAGTAGTCGCCTATCTCTCGCCTACAATACATTTTAGGAGAGCATTCTATTGCTCACCTTGATGTATTGTTTAAAATAGAGTTCTAGTCAACTTATGCACATTGGAAATGTGACCCAGGAGAGCAAATGTGACCCGGAAGAGCAGCTAACTACTCGTCTCTTAATTTCTTATGACAATTCCTGGGTAGATGTCAATGCCAGTTCACTCGGACAATTCCTGTTGTACCTATCAACACAGGTTCAATCGGACAATTCCTGTGGTAGCTGTCAACACAGGTTCAATCGGACAATTCCTGTGGTAGCTGTCAACACCGGTTCAATCGGACAATTCCTGTGGTAGCTGTCAACACAGGTTCAATCGAACAATTCCTGTGGTAGCTGTCAACACCAATTCACTCTGACAATCCCGGTGGTACCTGTCAACACCAATTCACTCTGACAATTTCTGTGATACTCGTCAACACCAGTTCACTCTGACAATTCCTGTGGTAGCCGTCAACACCACTTCATTCTGACAATTCCTGTGGTAGCTGTCAACACCAGTTCACTCTGACAATTCCTGTGGTAGCTGTCAACACCAGTTCATTCTGACAATTCCTGTGGTAGCTGTCAACACCAGTTCACTCTGACAATTCCTGTGGTAGCTGTCAACACCAGTTCACTCTGACAATTCCTGTGGTAGCTGTCAACACCAGTTCATTCTGACAATTCCTGTGGTAGCTGTCAACACCAGTTCACTCTGACAATTCCTGTGGTAGCTGTCAACACCAGTTCACTCTGACAATTCCTGTGGTAGCTGTCAACACCAGTTCACTCTGACAATTCCTGTGGTAGCTGTCAACACCAGTTCACTCTGACAATTCCTATAATATCTTTCAACACGAGTTCACTCTGACAGTTCCTGTTGTACCTATCAACACGAGTTCACTCTGACAATTCCTGTGATACCTGTCAACGCGAGTTCACAGTGACAATTTCGGTGAAGACTTGCACAATATAGCACCAGAAGCAGGGGCAAATACAGTTTTCTAATTTGGGCACCCGATCTAGCCCTCTAATTTGGGCTAAATTAAGGTCCTTGAGTGGAATTACATGTTATGAGACCCTGGATGTCTACAAAGTCCTCAAACGGATTTTTGTTGGTCTGAACAGAACACAGAATGCCCAGATGTTATCTAGTCAATTCTTTTTCAATCCTGGAAGAAATCAAAAAGTCTGTAATTTGGGCTTTTTGGCATGTTTAGAGACGAGCTGTAATTTGGGCACCTTTAAAGGGTAGCAAAACATGCCTGTATTTGCCCCTGAGAAGATAAACTGGTAATGCTAGTTCTGTCGGTTGATTAACAAGCTAGGGTTCATACACCTCTTGGAAAGTCCTTAAAACTCCTGGAATTTAATTGCTTAACTGGAAAGTTCTGGAAAATGCTTAAAAATAAAGTAACGCCTGGAAACTCCTGGAAGAAATGCACTTTTGTCTTCTGAGAGAACCAGAGATCTCATGCCATGCGTTACTGTGCCAAAATTTGTTCCTAAACTTTGTTAATTTGATCATCTTTGTTGCAAGTTATTGTACTAAAAACTCCTGGAAAAATAAAATTATTGACCTGGAAAGTCTCCTGGAAATGATTCCTGCTGTAAGTGTATGAACTCTGTGATTAAGTAACTGAGCCAAAATCGAAAATAGGAAGTGCTAATCAAAGAATCTGATTGAATAGTGTGTATTGTGCAAGTCATCCATTCCTGTGGTACTTGTCAACACCAATTCACTGTATTGACCTTCTTCATGCATTGTAATCAAATTCGACTGTAAATGTGAAATGAAGTGTTAATTAAAATCTCCTATTTTAGTAGGCCCTATGTCTTGAAGAATTGTTTCCTAGGATTTACAAATTAAAAATTTTATCGCTTGTGGATCAGATTATATATAAAAAAAACATTAATGCTTGGGTTATTATATCTAGATTATTGCCTGATTGCAGCGAGGGAGGTGGACAGATCGGCAGAATTCATGTCAGAACTAGACTTCCGCATTTAACAAGAAAAGAATTGAATAGTGCTACTGTAATGTCAACGTTGAAAAACAGTGAAGCAATGATGCAATGATGTTCCCTTGAAACAAAGGATATGAAAAGTTTGTTGGTATATACTCACCACCCTCTATAAATAAGTTGAATAAAAAGAAATTAAAAACAGGAAAAATGGTTTGATCTCACGGACATGCAATCACCCCCCCTCCTTAACATCCTCTAGTATACCTGTTTCTATGGCCAGTGTGGCAAAAATAGACATTTTGGGGGAAGAGATGGACCGATATTGGTCCGAATGGGTCGTGTGGAATATCAGTTTGAAGCACTCTTGGGGGGAGCATCCGACTTAACTGGTGTGTCATGGAAATACTGTCCGTGGTCCGAAATGGTCATGTGAGGTGTTGTATTGAAGCGCTTGTGGGGAGCATCCGACTGGGTAGGTGTGTAGTGGCAGTAAGGCTATGGCGCACATGCACATTGGAAAAAGGGCATTGGAATGAACATTTTGGTGTCGAGATGAAACAATGTTGGCCAGAATGGGTCATGTGAGGTGAAGCTAGTGAAACACTCGTGGAGTAGAGTCAGACTGAGAGTGACTTGCACCTGCGCATTTGGGGAGTAGTAGAGAATGGGGAGATCCAGAAATGTGAAGGAGCGCGTTTGGGGAGATGGGGTCATGTTCGTTCTGGCTACCTGATAGAGTTATCTCAGCGTATGTGTGTGGAGGAGGAGGAAGTGGAAGATAAAGGGGAGGAATGGGATTGAGTGAGTGAGTGAGAGGTCATATATAAAGTCGCTTATAAACCATTAGCCTCAGATTGTATCGAAACATCGGTGCTGAGGAGTAGTAGAGAAGGGGAGTTTCGGAGGCGCTGACTATGCCCCAGGCACGTCAAGGTTATATGTATAGCAATACTTGCAGCGAGAGAAGTGAAATCCCACACAATGCCTTAACACATATCTTAATGCCTATCTTACCACCTAACATGCCTAATTGCCCTAGCATAATGCCTTGGCGCCATGATGCAGACAGATGAGAGAAAGAAAGTTTTCATATAGTTTATTCTCCCCAATGTTACATCATACCCAAGCTGCGGAAGCCACAGTGGGTTTGTTTACAATTCAAGTACGCTATTGGCCAATCAGAAGCCACCATTCGGCGCTGCATCTATCACATTCGTTGTTGCCCGTCAGATGTATTCGCGGCTGCTCTTGTCTGATCAGAAGCCGCATTTGGTCAACCTTTACCCATGTTCGCTCTGATGCGTTTGTTCTAATCGTCGTCGGGCAGGGCAGGATACCGTAAGGGCAGCATACCCTGGAACAGCTGCTTGAACATTTTGATCGCATTTTGCAGGACCTTGGTGGGTGGTACCCCATATCCTATTCCAAAGGATGCGTGGTCTTCATGATGAACCTGTGCGCGGGGTTGCCTTCATTTCCAGTGGTGGTAGCAGGCTATACTGTTCATAGATCGTGGTGGCTGTTTTCCCTGATGCAGGGTGCATTTGGATGTACAACTGTTGTAAGTTATTCTGTCCAGCGCCCTCGATCGCCTGAGCATGAGTATTAATAGCTTCATGCACGTATGATTCCAAAAGGTAGGTTCTTCCTCACTCAGGCTCCCTTGGGACGTAGCCGGACTATCTGAGGTCAAGCTCTCCGTATCCGTAGATAGACTCTTCAAGTCTTGGTGATCTCTGTTTCAGTATCAGTCGGTGAACTCTCCGAATCAGCTGATATATTCTCAGCATCTATGTCAGGTCTTGTGTCTTGGTATCCTCAATGCCATGTTATTCTGATGTCTCATCATATGATAGTGTCTGGTGAACGTGCATTCACACTTAGAGCAGGGATAAGCCATGTTGACGGTTGAATGTCGACTGTCCACGTTTTTGGGATACGCTTGTTTATGGACAGTCACGCTCACCAATGTCGAGCTTAATGGTTCAATGCCCTGGTGAAATAGCCCAGAAGCTATGATGGGCCTAGATATTCCATGGAATTGACATTAATTCATCGAAATGCAGTGCACCGTCGACACGCCTAAATGCTCATCACAATGCCTTAAGACTATATTTATGCCTTAATGTCCGTCACAACACCTTAACTCCCTGTCTTAATGCCTTAACACCTTATTTTAACACCTCAATGCCCTAGCTTAACACCTAATGCCCTATCGTAATGCGTTAACACATTGTCAACCATCCAATCACACGCACATATTTTGACCACTGGCCCCTGACCCTTGATGAAAGTGACATCATCACCGGACATCGTCAGAAGTGACAGCCCTTCTGTACCATATAGCCCGGAGGGAATAGGGTACACAAGGGGTGTTGGTTTACCACCAGGAACATGCAAATGTGTGCGATGTCACTTCCGGCGATGTCTGGTGATGACATCACTTTCATTAAGGGTCAGGGGCTGTGCTCTAAACATTTGCGTGCGATTGGATGATTCACAATGCGTTAAAGCATTACAATAGGGCATTAAGGCATTGACACGGGCGTTAGGGCGTTAAGGCTTTGAGACGTTATGACAAGTGTTGACGGGCATCACTGCCTTTCGATGAATTATTTTCAATTTCATGGAATATCTAGACCCATCAGAGTTTCTGGGCTATTTCACCAGGGCATTGACACATTAAGCTAGGCGTAAAAGCCATAAAAGCAAGTGTATCCCAGTTGATGTTCAACCGTCAAAATGGCTTATATTTCCTCTGAGTGCGAACGCACGTTCACCAGACACTACGATATGATGACACCAGAAGAATATACAGGAGATTCAGGACACCGAGGCACAAGAAGCCGATACTGATGCTGAGAATATACCAGCTGATTCTGAGAGTCCAACAACTGGTACCGAAACAGAGAGCGCTGAGAGTCTTTATACTGAACTTGATCTCAAATAGTCAGGCCATGTCCCAAGAAAGCCCGAGTGAGGCAAAACCAGTGGGATCGTATTGTGCACGAAGCTATTAATACTCCTGCTGAGGCGATCAAGAATGCAGAACAGGATAACTTACAACAGGGGCACATCCAAATGCGCCCCTGTATCAGGAACCAGCCATGGCGATCTGTGAACAGTACAGATGGCTACCACTTGTATTAAAGGCGACTCCACACACAGGTCCATCATGAAGTTCAAGCGTCAGTTGGAAGAGGACATGGGGCTACCACCCAGCGAGGCCCTGCAAAATGTGATCAAAATGCGCAAGCAGCTGTTCCAGGACATGTTGCCATTATGGTATCCTGATCTGCCGGACAACGATTAGAACAGGCGGATCATAGCGAACATGACCGAAGGTTGATGCAACACCAAATGGCGGCTTCTGATTGGACAAAAGCAGCCGAGAATATATTTAACAGGCAAAAACGATTATGACAGATGCAGCACCAAATGGCGGCTTCTGATTTGGCAAGAGCATACTTGAATTACAAACATACCCAATACAGCTACCCCAGCTTGTGTATGATGTAACATTGGGGAAAATAAACTGTATGAAAACTTGTGAATGAGTTGTTCTTTCTTTCTCTCATCTGTCTGCATCATGGCGTCAAAGCATTATGCTTAGGCGTTATGGCACTAAGATAATATGTAAATGCATTAAGATCGGCATTAACGCATTGCGTGGGGGCTCCCTTCTGTCGCTGCAAGTAGTGCTCTATAACCTTGAAGTGCCTGGGGCATTGTCACCCCACCTCCAAAACTCCTCTCTTTACTACTCCTCAGTGCGCATGCCACCAGTCTAGCTCTACCCATTAAAAGTAGGATACCACTCATGTTTGGGGCTAATTGCTTTACAATCGATTTATATGACCACTCAACTCCATTCCTTCTCCTCCTCTTCATCCACTTTCTCTAGTACTCCCCGAGTGTGCAGGCGCATAATTATCGCCCCCCCCAGTCTGACTCTACTCCACAAGTGCTTCACTAGGACACCTAACACGACTCATTTGGACCAATATTGGTCCATCTCGACCCCAAAACGTTCATTCCAATGCCCTTTTTCCACTGCGCATGCGCACCATAGCCTTACTTGCATTATACACCCATCCAGTCGGATGCTCCTCCCACGAGCGCGTCAATATGAAAACTCACACGACACTTTCGGACCACGGATGGTTCACCTCGACCCAAAAACGTCCATCCAAATGCCCTTTTCCAACAATTCTGTCTGAGCATGCGCAGAATGACGATATTTCCAGGAGACACTAGTTACCTCACGCGACCATTCGAACCAATATTGGTCAATCTCTACCCCGAAACGTCCATTACAATGCTTTGTTTTTACGACAGGCTGTAATTCCATCTCGTAAAACGTCCCTAGCAACGGTTCCCCTTGAAGATCTTCCAGTTCATAGACTCGCTGCTGTCGGGGTAGACGCCGTTTAATCAGGAAGTGCTCATCGCTCCAGTTGGGCAAGTAACTTTTCTCGAACTTGCTCTTGACTTTACTGATCCGTACAGGGTCCCCGACCATGAACACCTCCTTCGGCGTTCGCTGCGATTGCCTAGGGTACAAGACACGCCGGACTTGGGCTTTATTGCGTTGGGTGACGGTAATGGGGGCTCTCTCTATACTACGGTGATAGGCTCGATTGTAACCACTCACAAGTTTCGGGAGAACATCGATGTACCGCCTTGTATTCTTATAGGTGAAATATTTATACATGCGACCTTTGAATGTCCTGTTGAACCTTTCCACCACGGAAGCCTTGGTCTCGTTGTAGGTATGGAAGAAAAACACCTGCTGGGCTTTCAGAAACTGTTGGAACGGACGGTTGAGGAATTCCGTGCCTTCGTCGGTTTGCAAATAGAAGGGTTTGCGCCCGGTCTTGAAGATGTCCTTGAACGCCGCTATGAGATTCGCCCCCGCTTTCGTCGGGATGGGTACCACCCACGCATACTTCGACAGGATATCGAGGCACGTCAAGATATACCGATTCCCATCGTTGTGTTTGGCAAAGGCGCTCATATCGACCAAATCCGCTTGCCACTGGGCATCTAGTCCACCCACGATGACCCGGTTCTGTAGAAATGGCGGCGGGCAGCTCGATGTAAGGTATAGGTATCTTGTTTTCTTAACCAATCTCGGACTTGGGCACGTTGTATCTCCTAGGGTTTGGCAGCTCGATAGAGAGCCGTCAATGCACTATAGGCCGCCGGACTGTCGGGACTGTAGTATAAGTTATTCAACACCTTCTCCCAGCTCTTCATCGTGACAAATGATGATGGACCCTGGCTCTATCGTTTATCTATAACGGGAATATCTTGGGCCGGAGTTTCTTTCTGATTGTCTTCTTTGGGTTCTGCCAGCACATTGTCCATGGTTAATGATCAGTCCAACTCGTCTGATGACCGCTTGATAAGCACTTGATCCACATCTGCCACGGCATCTTCCAATGCAGACCATAGAACAGGGTGAAGGGTAAAATGCACTGTACCCCCATCTAGCCGAGCCAATTGAGCAAAGAAGGGGATGTCGGATGTACACATCGTGACACAAGTGAATGAGGTCGCCGTCCAGTTCACCAGACAACACCCGTTTGAATTTGGTCCAGCCCTCCCGGGACAGACGAATATGAGCCGGGCACGGTTGTGTAGGGTCTGCATCATAGATGTCTCCCACCTCCTCCATGATATCGGCCTTATCCGCATAGACATGCAGGAAAACCTCGGAAATTTCTCGCTTCATTGCTAGAAATTTGTTCATTGGGTTCTGCCGCCGCTTGTCTCAGGGCACGAGCCCACTCCAACTCGTCTGATGACCGCTCGTCCGGTGTAAACAGCTGGTCCACGATAGGCACCACTTTCTCGAAGGCTGTCCACAGATCGGGGTCTAGGGTGAAGCCTCGCGTAGGATCTTGGTAACGGCCCAGGCGTAGGAAGAAGGGTCCACGGTGTACGTAGATGGCATTGTCTATGTGGATGAGGTTTCCGTCGAGCTCACCACTCAACACCCGTTTAAATTTGGTCCAGCCGTCACGGTGTAACATAACCGTACTCGATACGGTCTCAGCGCGCGACCAGCAAACATCTCCACGGTCTTCAACGATGGTGACTTTATCTTCATAGACGTGTAACCCCACCCGGGGTGTAAGGGGAAGGATGGCTCGTAGAACTGGTGACATGGTTCACCCAATGACGAACGGTGAATGACACACCCTCTGACTGTCTCTCGTATTTATGGTCAGGTGCCTCGGTGACATGGTTGACCCAATGACGATCGGTGAATGACGCACACTGTGTCTGACCCTCGTATTTATGGTCAGGTCCCACTGTCAATGCCACAGCGTCAGGGTCAATAGGACACAGACCATTACTAGGCCAACCAGCCGTCGCTGGTTGCGGCGTGAGCGCTCGTGGTCCATAGCCCGAGCATCAAGGATGGCTGTCATAGTCCAGTAGTGGTGAGTGATTACAACACATATAAGGGAAGTGGGAAGAGGTGCCGACATACTGACTGCGTCACATGACTTCACAGAATAGTCTTCTGGTTAACCTATTCTAAAGCACATACCAAGAATCTAACGATTCGTGATATGTGTTGTATCTCAGGTACGCTTTTATTGTACCTGTTCATGTGGCAACTTGGATGATATGACCACACGGCCCCTGGCACCGGCATAAGCGGTATTAGATACAAATCTAGAGAGCTATGATGGAAATGCTTTGACAACTCGTATACTGGTAATTGGGGAGCTGTTTCGCTGTGACAACTCGCACATTGGCGATTGGTGAGCTGTATCGTCGTCAGATTTAAATGACGGCAATTAACACAAAAGACTAGTCTGTAAGGCCCGATGTCGACCCAGCATCAACTTCCCACAAGTGCCAACATATATCAAAGACCAAAGGTCTGTACAGGGGGCGGGCCTCGGGGACGAAACGTCCACCAGCAGAATCTCGCCATATACAGGAAAAAATTACAACACATATAAGGGAAGTGGGAAGAGGTGCCGACATACTGACTGCGTCATATGACTTCACAGAATAGTCTTCTGGTAAACCTATTCTAAAGCACATACCAAGAATCTAACGATTCGTGATATGTGTTGTATATGTGTTGTAGTGTTACCTCTCCATCGAGTGCACTCTGTCGAGGACCGCTTCTGTGAACTCTTTCAGGATCTGGCGTCGCCCCTCGTTGTCGTCGACATCTGCAAACATGGACCGAACCACTGCTCTGTAACCCGTGAGTGAATTAACCACGGTCGCATGCTGTAAAATGCGAGTCGCATAGGGATGGGTGTCCGTCATTGCTCTGTAACCGTAGGAATGGGGGTATGGGATGCAGAGGGACGTGTTTTATAGACCATGTCACACATGCGCGCCTATACGTAGCTCTACGGGTGTCGTCTGTGTCACTTCCGGTCTGCGTGAATCGGGCGTGACCTGGGTAGGAAACATGATAGGAATGCATGTACTGACCTGTCTGTGGGGGTTTTCCCGTCAGAATTTCGCTGACGTCCGTGTCTTCATCCGGGCACTTCACGTCCACGCCTGCATCCGGGTATGTATGAGGTTCTGGAGGAGGCGACTGCATGTAGTGAGCTGTATGTGGGTTTTTTTTCGCTGACGTCCGTGTCTTTTATCCGGGCACTTGACGTCCGCGCCTGCATCCGGGTATGTATGAGGTTCTTGAGGAGGCGACTGCATGTAGTGAGGTGTACAACTTGCCAGAAGCAGTTTACTCGCCTAGATAATTTACGACGCCACGAGGCCTCCACCCACGACGATGCACGGTATACTTGTATAACCTGCGCACGGTCATTCAATCGGGAGGTTCCTTTACTGCGCCACGAACGCTCATTCCACGAGGGCGCGACGGAACAATGTAATGAATGTGGTCAACTCTTCAAACGACCCAGTCAGTTAAGACGGCATCAGCGTTTGATTCATGGTCCGTCACCACGGTTTGGGCGGCAACTTCCCACTAAAGAGGCACCCAGGAGGGTCAGCCCCAGTGAAGATGAGCCCGGGGAGACGAATGCCACTGGTGATGCGATCACAGAGAGCCCGCCTATACCCACAGTTCAGAAGAGCCTAGATATCCAGCCAGTCCCTAGAATTACTGTTGCCAGTCATACGCCTGACGACATCGAACATTTTCTGGAAGATGCAGTGGATGTTCCTAGCGATCTGTTACAGTTACGGTATTATTATGCCAGTAATAACAGCCATGTGTTTGACCAACCGTTCACCATCATTAACCGGGCGTCGCTAAAGACGATGCTGGAGAAATGTTCAGCAATGTTACGTTCTTTGTTACCAAGCTGACCAACCACCCCCATCGGCTGAATGCGTCACCCTTGCACTGATGAATAGCATAACATGCCGTATATACTCTCTATGTCTACATGCTGATCGTTGACTTGAGCTCAGTAAACGCTTGTACCTAATGTGACGGTGCGTTAAATGATAAAACATGGTGTTTGATATTTCAATTTGTTTTGCTCTGAACATACTAAACATACCCAGGGCGGCTCCCCCCGCCTGGGTATGATGTAACATTGGGGATAATAAACTGCATAAACATTGCTGAACTTGTTTTTATTCACGACAACCGCTTTCCGCTATACTTGGATGAAATATATACACCGATGTGATATAGTGCCCTTGCACACTTTCGAAACTTCCTTTAACCCGCGCGCGCTGCGGCCGGGGCGGGCCGGGGAAAACTTGGATGTTGAAAATCCGGACCATACGTCTAAGGGAAAATTGGAACTCTTCTGTGTTCGGAGGTAGTTATAGTGAAACCGGAAATGGCGTCACACATTTGCGCAGAACCCACACCACCAAACCACAACCATGGACCCATAGTGGTTTAGTACCCCAAACGCACGCACCCCCAACATACCTGCTTTCTATACTGCGACCAGACTGCGCATGCGCAGACTATTGAACACGGATGACACATTAGTCCAGTCGGATGCTGCTTAACGAGAGCTTCAAAATAAGACCTCATACGACTCCATCGGATCAATAGTAACCCATGTCGGCGCCAAAATGTCTATTTCCATAAACTCGGTATACTGCACATGCGCAGAATTACGTCAGTTTTACGTCACATCCACCCAGTCGGATGCTCCTTCATGAATGCTTCACATTGATACCTCACTCGACTCAATCAGACCATTAGGGGCTCACCTAGACCCCAAAAAGTCCAGGCGGATGCTCCCTCACGAGAGCTTCAAAATAAGGCCTCATACGACACCATAGGATCATTAGGGGCTCACCTAGACCCGAAAACGTCTATTTCCATACCCTTTTCCCACAATTCCTTATCTGCGCATGCGCAGAATGTAAAAAACGAACGACACACTAGTCCAGTTGGATGCTCTCTCGCGAATGCTTCACATTGATACCTCACTCGATCCAATCGGCCCACTAGTGGCCCACCTAGACCCCAAAACGTCTATTTCCGTGCCCTTTTCCCACAATTCCCTGCCTGCGCATGCGCAGAATGTTGACAACGAACGATACACTAGCCCAGGTGGATGCTCCCTCACGTATGCTTCATGTTGATACCTCACTCGACTCAATCGGTCCACTAGTAGCCCACCTAGACCCCAAAACGTCTATTTCCATACCCTTTCTCTACTGCGCATGCGCAGAATGACGTCAGTTCCACGTCACACTCAGCCCGTTGGATACTCCCTCGCGACTGCTTCATATTGATACCTCACTCGACTCAATCGCTCCACTAGCGGTCCCTACAGATTGCCGAACATTCTCACGAAAACCCACGTATTTGGGACTACTTTCGGACCGCGGAGGCAGACCGCATCACCGCCAGACCGCATCACCGCGGAGGAATACATGCCCCCACGGTCACGCCCGATTCACCCAGACCGGAAGTGACGTCCTACCTGCGCACAACACTCCTGCGCACACCTCCACAAAACCTCCACTTTCGGTTTCTCGCGCATGCGCAGTGACGAGCCAGAGGCTCGAAATCCTGTTTGTATACTACTGTCGTCAGTCTTACTTTCAGGAGTTTCGCTTCACATTTGTGACCTCGTGATATGGAGAATAGAGACATGTATAATATGAAGGATGTAAGTAGTGACACAGTAGTTGTCTTGGGGAACAAAGCGAAGAAGAAATAATACATAGATGAAATCGATCAAACAAATTCGATCAAATGCCCTACCTACCCATATCGATAATTACTCGAGGGTGGCCGCCGCATTCGAAGGGTCTCGCGATCAGATAAACAAAATGAACAATATCTCCTGAATTATCAAATTCTTTAATTCCTTGAAAGACCACCTTTACCTTCATATCTGAAGGACCACGGTTTTCTCCATTCCTTGAAAGAACATCAAAACCTCTATACATGTCCACCGTTACATCCATACATGGAAGGTTCATCGTTACCTTCATACCTGACTGACCACCGTTACCTCCCTTCGTTCAATGATGTTCCTTACCTCCATTACTGGAGGACCACCGCTACCTGCATACATGAATGTCTACCGTTACCTCCATTCCGTGAAGGACCACCGTTACCTCTATTGCTCGAAGGATCACCTTTACCTCTATTCCTGGAGGTCTACCGTTGTTTCTGTACCCCGACGTTCACCATTACTTGTTTACCTGAAGTTCAAACGTTACCTCCATTACTTGAAGGACCATTGTTATCATCCACATAGCTGATGATCCACCATTATCTCCATAACTGAAGGGCCACCGTTACCTCCATAATTGAAGGACCACCGTTACTTCCATTCCTGGAGGTCTACCGTCGCTTCCATATCTCAAGAATCACTGTTACTTATATAGCTGAAGTTCAAACGTTACCTCCATTACTTGAAGGACCACCGTAATATCAATAACTGAAGATCCATCATTACCTCTATAACTGAAGGATCACTGTTACCTCCATAACTGAAGGACCACCGTTACTTCCATACCTGAAGGTCCATCGATACCTCCATTCTTGAAAGACCATTGTTATCCACATAACTGAAGGACCATTGTTACCTCCATACCTGGAGGTCCATCATTACCACCATTCCTTGAAGGATCATTGTTATCCACATAGCTGAAGGACCACCGTTACTTCCATTCCTGAAAGGACCACCTTTAATATCTCCATAATTGAAAGACATGAGTTACCTCCATAACTGAAGGTCTACCGTTACCTCCATTCCGTGAAGGACCACCGTTACCTCTATTGCTCGAAGGATCACCTTTAGCTCTATTCCTGGAGGTCTACCGTTGTTTCTGTACCCCGAGGTTCACCATTACTTGTATACCTGAAGTTCAAACGTTACCTCCATTACTTGAAGGACCATTGTTATTATCCACATAGCTGATGATCCACCATTACCTCCATAACTGAAGGGCCACCGTTACTGGAGGTCTACCGTCGCTTCCATATCCCAAGAATCAATGTTACTTATATAGCTGAAGTTCAAACGTTACCTCCATTACTTGAAGGACCACCGTAATATCAATAACTGAAGATCCATCATTACCTCTATAACTGAAGGATCACTGTTACCTCCATAATTGAAGGACCACCGTTACTTCCATACCTGAAGGTCTATCGATACCTCCATTCTTGAACGACCATTGTTATCCACATAACTGAAGGACCATTGTTACCTCCATACCTGGAGGTCCATCATTACCACCATTCCTTGAAGGACCATTGTTATCCACATAGCTGAAGGACCACCGTTACTTCCATTCCTGAAAGGACCACCTTTAATATCTCCACAATTGAAAGACATGAGTTACCTCCATAACTGAAGGTCCACCGTTACCTTTATTCCTTGAAGGGCCACAGTTGCTTCTATTCCTTGAAGGAACAGCGTAACCTTCACACCTGAGGGCCCAACGTTACCCTCATTCTTTGGATGGTCGCCCTTACCTCCATAGCTGAAGGTCCCGAGTTACCTCCATATAAAGGACCACCGTTTCCGCCATGCCTGAAGGACAACCATTACCGGTCCACCGTTACCTCCATTCTTTGAAGGATCGCCGCTACCCCCATACCTGATAGACCGTCGTAACCTCCATACATCAAGGTCCACCGTTACCTCCATTCTTCTCTCTTGCAGCAAACTAACCTAGTTTTATGTATACGATGATTCATTCTGAAAATTTGGTGCTAATGCTTTTATATGAATTAGGTCTTTGGATTATGGAAGCGGAAATTCTTTAATGGATGACGGATGAATATTGAAAGACGGACTAGACGTTGTATTTGTAGAATAACTGGTACCTCAATACCTGATGGTCCACCGTTACCTCAATTCTTTGAAGGATAACTGTTACCTTCATACCTGGTAGATCGCCGTTACCTCCATACCTGAAGGACCACCGTTATCTTCATTCTTTGAAGGATCACCGATACCTCCATTCCCGAAAGACTACACTTATCTCATACCTGAAGGACCACCGTTACCTCATACCTGAAGGACTACCATTACCTCATATCTGAAGGACCACCGTAACGTCATACCTGGAGGACCAAGAGTACCTCCATTGTTTGAAGCATCACCGTTACCTCCATACCAAAATGACCACCGTTTTTCCATTCTTTGAAGAATCAACGTTACCTCCATTCTTTGAAGGACCACCGTTACCTCCATATCGGAAGGACTACCGTTACCTTCACACCTGAAAGTTCACCGTTACAACTATTCCTTGGATGTTCGCCGTCACCTCCATAACTGATGGTCCCACGTTATCTCCATATCTGAAGGACCACCGTTTCCGCCATACCTGAAGGACCAACGCTACATTCATTCCTTGAAGGACCACCGTTACTTCCATTTCTTGAAGGATCACCGTTACCTCACTTTCCGAAAGACCACCGTTACCTCATATCTGAAGGACCACCCTTATCACTTACCTGAAAGACCACCATTACCTCCATTCTTTGAAGGATCACCGTTACTTCATACCTGAAGAGCCACCGTTACCTCCATTCTTTGAAGAATCAACGTTACCTTCATTCCTTGAAGGACCACCGTTGCCGTTGGATTAATATGCTGAAGATGGTATCCGACTGTCTGAACAGCGGCCATCTTGAAAATGGCAGCCATCTTGGCTGTTTGCTTGGTCAAAATATCTAAAAATATTATCAGTGTGAATGTATGTGAAGTTGTTTTAATTTGTAGTGCTTAATTTGAGCAACTCTGCCCAAGGTATAGTGTATACTGTGTGAAATTGAGCGAAAATATTGCGCAGAACGGCCATCTTGGATTTATGCAAATTAAAAAATTTCCCCCGCTAATATTCCTCTACATTTTTTATATGTTGTTCGGGATGGTTTGGGGAAATAGTTGCAGCAAACCGCAATTCTGTTGCAATTTTTTCTAGGTCAAACTGGTAGAAATGCATAAGGTATTCATGTTTAAACTCCTTGCAAGCACAGTATAACACTTCAACTGAGCTGTGCATGTCAGCAGCAGCCATGGAATTCGGCTTGAGATGAAAAGCCAGCAGAAACACATCAAATTAGACTAGATCTTTCGGAGGTAGACTCAAAAGGATATTCAATTCGTTTAGATATATATTACATCTCCTGATAAGGGAGAATATAACGAGGACTATGTGAACGAAAATATATCCTATAGTATGTGGTGTGCCTCACATGCGGCGGATCATGATTTACACGTGAGAGGTATAAAATCCCTGCGCCATTAATGCGTGAGGTACTATGAATTCGATGTAATAGGCTGAGCGGTCGCGAATGCCAATGGCCACGAGATCCCTTCCATCGTATTCTACAGCGTGGGACAGAGATAACAAGTACCCACCCCAGTAGTAAAATCCACAAGAAAAAAAAGAAATAAAATGGCCACCCCAATGCTCCCACTCCAAACATGCATTCTCGGAGATGTCAATAACATTGAAGTAACTGGATGGCATTCCTATTAATTAAGGGGTATGAACTTTGACCCCTGTGCATGGAGATTCCTGGACATACAGGAGATTTAACATTGAAGTAAATGAAGACGATCTGGGCACCTATTTAGGAGCAGATAATTGATCCAAATCTTCTAATCAGGGGAGATAACCAGGCAGCGGCCAAACCAGAGTTATCTGCGCATGAATAGTTATGAATTTACGCTTTTACTTCTACTCATGGTGTTCATATCCGTATACCAAGCTCAAAACAAATGAAGGCATAATTACAAAGAATCATTGATCAAACGCCCGTGGACTAAAAACTGAAATGTATTTTAAAACAATATATGTGTCATCACTTTCAGTTCAAAGAAAAATATTACGTAAAAATGTGATATTTAATTCGTTCAACGGCTTCGTGTGGTTTACAGCATGCGTGGTGTGGAAGTCAAAATTTCACTCTATTCCAAGCACAAAACAGTTTATCGGCCAGTGAAAACTATTCTCTAGTTGTCCAATTATCGTTTAAAAGTGACAGCTAAAAGGCTCTGATAAGAAAGAAACCAAACAATCGGAGCGTACAGGTCTGTCGTCTGCTCCAACTGCCTCTATACAGCACGCTAATTTAAAGTTGTTCATAGGAAAACCCAAACCTAAACGACCGGGTTACCGTGGTTATTTCTGTGACACCCTCGCTCGAAGAGTAGAAATATCGAATCATGCCATGAAGTGATCAATACGTTATTTATGGACGGCCCCTTAATAATGAGGTTCGACCAGCCTAACTTACCCCGTTTATGAAATAGGTTCTTCCATTTCCAATATGTCAGCCCCCTTGGCCCCGCATTAGATCCGTCAAACTTTCAGTGGTTTTGTGGTCGATTGCATTCCTCAAACAAGTCGTCAGGCCTGGTGACATGGATATGGGCTACTTCAGCTCTGAGTAATTTATTTTATGTTGGTTTACCGATATAGATGTTCCCTTCTAGTTGGAATTTAGCTGTTTTACAGTATTGTCGTTGTTGTTGCACATGCAGTTATGGGGCTCAGTAGTTCAACAAGCTGAACTCTATTGACAACCATCACAAAACTACATGTCAGTAGGGTTTACCTTGTTGAACTACGGGGTTCGGTACTGCCATTCGAAGCATTTCTTCCAAATGTCATATTTAATTCTGGGCACTTCAAGTCCACCTCAGCCAAAACCTCGCTGAACTGTTAAGTAATATCTGGGATAACAATTCATTCCCGAATAGTAAGTAAGTGGCTGTCAACCGAAAAGAAAGTTGCAACTAAGCAAGACCAGTATTTACAACCTTGGAGGAGTGACAAAGAAAGTTCAGAAAAGGGTCGATTTTACAGAAAAATAACACCTGATCTTTAGATAGAAAAATATTTTGATATATTACCAGCAATCTTTATAAATTAATATCCTATCAATGCTCCCCAATCATATATGTCGCCATGTAGGATCTTACTGACTTCAATTGAATTTGGTGTTCAGAATGCCCAGCTTATGAATATTTAATAGTCTTATGATATCACGGCCGCATTTTACAATGTACTTTACTTGCAGTCGGGGAGGGGGGATAGGGTCGTGGTCTCTGCTTTTAACCCAAGGTTTACACTGAGGACCAGTACATAAGTCTACGCTGCATTGATCAGAAGATTCCTCGACAGCTTGGTGTGTGATTCGGCTGAGCCAACCAGAAAGTACTTACCATTATGTTCCCTTCAAAGCACTATGAAGAGCTCTCTGGATAGGTTGACTCGTTATTGCAAGCCAGTTAGATCCTGCAAGCGACATATACAAATGGGGGAGCAGATAGGATTTAATTTTAAATAGATTGTATTACCAGATAACCTAGCTATTATTCCCCCTTTTAAGTCTTACTAGGTCTGATCAAACCACTCCTTTCCCATATAAAAGGTCAGATCGAGCAAAACATCAATTGAAGGAAGAATATGCACACAATGTAACATTTCTGTCAGAGCTGAGTCTCACTATATATTCGATTGTCTGGACTTCAATACAGTTAAAGAAATAAGCTTCCTTACGGTTTACAAACTTCGTTCACTAATCGCAATAATGTTGTTATTAGACGACTTGCACAAGTTGTAAAATTAATACAAGTAACTTTTTCCAGCGCTCAAACAATGAAATGATAATGTGGATTGACATAGTACTATAGTATTACTGCCTTTGTATAATGCTATTATTGGAGAACCAAACTTGAACCACCTTACAGACTTTCAGCCCTATAAAAGGGTTGAAATGATATGCAATTATTAATTCGGGGGACATAAATGTATTAGCACCCACCTTATATCAGAATCAGCGCTATATTAAAAGGCATTGGCATGGAGGGATTGGCATATGCCATTCCAATTGGAACTCCTTCGCATCCAGATCAGAAATCTAAACTGGGCATAGTGTATCCCATTTGGATAACTGGCATATGCCATTCCTATCAACATGATCAAAGAATCCTCTCCTAATTTCAAGAACCTCCCTTATAGTGAGGCCAGACTGTATTGTATTCCAACTATCATTTATTTACTTCCATGTCATCCGCCATGTACACATGTATTTGCAATTCATTATGTAACCCCTTATGCCCGAGACAGGCCTGCAGAATAAACTGATTGACTGATTGCACCATATCCTTTGATCACCACCTGATCTTGCTGAATGAAGGGAAAATTACATGCATATATAGTTAAGAATCCTGTTATTTTGTATATCATTTACTCACCCAAATATTTCACTCTGATTGAATTATTAAACAGTTAATTGTACATGTACTTCAGTTGAAGTTTGCTGGAGATTCGCTATCTGTTTTAATTGATTTAATGTATCCAAACTTTGTGTTTTCAGGAAGGAGTTAAGTAGTTCCATGGAGCATATCTGCAGATCAACATGACAAAGTACCTTCACAGCTCCCTGACATCATGTAGGGTTCCATACCACACTCATCGAGAAACCCTTTCAGCACACCTCTGAATATGTGTCCTGTCTCAGTTGTATTCTCCTCATCTCCATCTGTTATGAAGATTAAGAACTGAAACAATGACCCGTCCGTTCAGATATTTTATTTGCGGTGGCTTAACCTTCAGTGTTGGCTGGGTGATTTTGTTCTTGTTCCTCACTGACCCAAAACTGGACTCCAGTTGGAAGCAGTTGAAACCCCCTCCAGGACCCGGACAAGAAGTTAGGAGGCATGTTCATTTGCTGCCTAAGGAGCATAGATCTGACGGACAGCATAAAAATGCCCGAAGCAGATCAGAAGACCGCGACCCACATTGGAACTCTGTGAAAGATGACAGCCCTGGAAAAATAACGGCAAGACTTGAAGAGAGAAAACGGAAACAGGTGGATTTGAATGAACTGGGCATGGTCCGCTCACATGAAGATGAAGAACTCAAAACCACAGGTGGGCATAAATATAAGACCAAAGAAAATTTTAAATTGCTTCTGACAGCACACATGCTGTCAATCACTTTTTTATCCATCGGCCAGAATTGGACTTGGGGTAGTGTCATCATCATGTACCTCTGTATATCCATCCGTCCGTCTGTCTCCGATTACTTGCTAACACCATATCTCACGAATGACTATGCCTAGGAACACCAAACTTGCATTGATCACTCATGCATATAGTCACAAAGCAGAAGTCTATTTGAAAATCAGCGAGATTGACCCATATATTTCTGGATCATCAGGTCAAAGTTGACTGACTTGTCATTATTTGCAGTTTTACCCTCATTTCTCAAGAATGATAAGGCCAATGTTCAATGAACTTACAACCAGATACACATCAAGAATGAATGTCTTGGAGCTTCGAACTATGATCACACACGCATCACAATGATTAACTGTTTGGTTGGTGAACATTATCACCAACTGCTGAGTGCCACCAATGGCTCAGTCGGTAAAAAAAAGACACTATTTAAATACACCCAAGGGTGAGGGTTCTCAGGACTTTGCACAGTTCGTCTACAAAATGTCTACAAAGTTATCTCCCTTGACCAAGTCGTATGTTTTTAACCTTTGAATAGGTTATAAGTTCAAATCTTTGAAACACTCCCCTTATGTATCTTACATAAAGTTGCACTTCGATCTTGGGTCCCCGGAGTACAGAACACACCTAGACTCCTCCGTGACCTTTCGGAATATTGTTAAATTCTCTTTCCATACAAGCTTGAAAACGTAGTTATCTCCTCTTGTTTATTCACAGTTGTCTGACATGGGAAAAAATTAATATATGTACAGAAATTCCCCTAAAAATTTGATCACCGGAAGTGCAGCAAAAATGGCTTATATCTGGCAATATTTTTCATGGCACCAGCTACAAACTGTCATATTTTGTCATTATATGACTTTTCTTCAATTTGAATGAAGAATGGGAATGTTATTTTTTCTCTGTGTTTGAATAACAGGGTTGAAAAGTGAACTTCCTGTGATTTAATTATTCGGGGAATTACCATACTTGAATATTAACTTCTAAAAATGAGACTGGATTGAAACTCCTGGAATTTGAATTCTGTCCTGGAAAGTGCTTAAAAGTGCTTAAATATTAGGGTTATGTCCTGGAAACTCCTGGAAAGTAACATTTTGTAGTCAGTTACCAATATCTCTCTCCTATCAACAGAATGTTAACAATCGTGTCAACAATTGTGTAATGTAGTACTGAAGAACTCCTGAAATGTGACCTATATCAGCTTGAAAAACTTCTGGAAACCTCCTGGAATTTTCATTGAATGCATGTATGAACCCTGAAAAAAACTTTATTTCTCATACTTGCAGGGAACCGACTGTATGCCTTCAATCTGTTGATCAGTGATCGCATTGGCGAGATCAGAGATTTGCCCGATGTCAGATCACCGCAGTAAGTTAGTCATCAATCAGTTCATCTGTACCTTTTATCTGTGGTACCCAATCATGATTCATTTATTGGGCATATACGTGGTGGTAGCTGTAGGTAGGGGACCGGGGGTAGGAAAATTGGATAAGCAAGTATGTTCTCCATCTGTGGAGTTGAGATATGAAAGAATAATTTTTGTTCAGCGTCGTCAAGTTCATTTCAGTGACTGTAGTCGTAGTGTCCATAGACTATCTATAATGATAGCTACTCTAGACTAAGAATATAATCGAAGTGCCTCCACCCCCCCCCCCACCCTCTCTGATTCATCACATGACTTTGCCTTCCCTTCCTGGTGCTTACCAACCCTTGCCGCTTAATTCTGGGTTAGGCCCTAAACAAGTGATGCAAAATCAGGGAGACATAAAACACAGTGCTATTTTCTGATTAATTGGCTCACCTGTGTAAACCGACTGGTCAAGAATTACAGAGTGCAAGTTTCGATGCGGCAGCGCATATTAAAAAATGATACAGGATTAGCTGAGTATGGTAATCCGTCTAGGAAGTGAAATTTCCCACCATAAGGCATAACATCTGGGGATGATCAAATTTTTTAGAACAGGAAGTTGACAGAATGGTTCAAAATCCATCTTCTCCGGCCAAGTCGACGTACATCACGTTGCTCTGTACATCGCCTTGGCATACTTCTCTAGTAAAGTCGGTACGTGAATCCTCATTGATGAGTGGAATGCAGAGAGGGCTTGCTGCATCCAATCAGAATGCGCGTTTCGTAGCGGTTTCTCAAGATGGCGGCCCTCACTAAGAACGAGCTGTGTCGAATGTGCGGGGAAATTCTGCCGAAAAAACAAAACAAAACAGGAGAAGCATTTTCACGGCCATTTTCGGTGTTTCTGATCAATTGAATCAGATTTTGGGACGCGCTGCAAGGTCAAACGATAATGAATCGCGTTGCGTGTGTGGTCGACTTGAAATTGAAGGGGAACAACTCCTGGAGGCAAAAAGTCACTCATCATTAAAACTTCCACTAGGTGGCGCAGAGCAGTATTCCTCTGCCACCAACCAAGAATGTCAAGGCAGCGTAGAGAGCTTTGCGATGTAGTTGACTTGGCTGGTGAAGATGTTCAAAATCATGCATATAATCCATTATTTCTTACTTATTTCAATGATTTTAGGGGGTTATCAAATATATCACAACCACTGATTGAATTTTGTCTCCAGAACTGGGGGTGATTGAATTTTGACTGGGGGAGTGAATTATTAGAGGGATTACCGTACCACATGAGTAGTGTGACTAACGTCACAGGACCTACGAAGTAGGGTGGGCATTAGGACTCTTTGAAATCCCCCCGCCCCCAGTTGAAATCCTGCCTATATTAAGATGGGCACGGCCCAAGTCAGAATCACCAGTGATTTTCATCAAAAATCACCAGAAATTTTGATCAGAAGTAGGTCAGCTCAGAACTTGCTGGTAACAGTCCCCTAATGCACCTTCATGCAAAAAATCAAGATTCTTATGTCAACGGTTCTCCTTATTTTGCGGACGAAAGGTCTCGAATGGACTGACTGACTACCGTACAATTTGCAGATGGTAGCCTACTTCGTAGGAACTTATTTGTTAGGGGTAAAAAGTAGAACTCGACGATTTTGAGGATTTTGTCATTGTGACTTTGTCAGGTGTGCTCAGAAGGTTTACCCCCAGGATTTACCGACGGCCAGTGTGGTCATCTGTTTTTACAACGAGGCCTGGTCAGTGTTACTGCGGACAGTCTACAGTGTGATTGACCTCAGTCCGGCCAATCTATTGCATGAAATTTTACTGGTGGACGACAGCAGTGATCTGGGTAAGCAGGTTTTTACTCATAATTTGGTTAGATAAGACTCTCTATTAGATATACTCCTAATCTGGGTAGGTAGATGGTCTATTAGATATTCCTAATTTCTGTCAGTAAATGGTCTATTAGATACTCCTAATTTGGGTAGGTAGTCGTAGATCCTCCTCATACTCCTAATTGAGTAGGTAGTCGATCAATTAGATACTAATAATTTTGGTAGGTAGACAGTCTATTAGACATGTTCAGCCCTCACAATTAGGAAAATTCTCCACGGCAAAAAAATTGCTGAGGAGAAATCAATGGCCACGGCAAAAAAGGGCTTCACCACGGCATTTTTTTTTTTGCAGTAGATCTAGTTTTGACTACGATAATTAAATGACTTGCCCAGGATTTTTGCTGGAATTCACAGATTTTCCACTACAATTGGATGCATTCATTTTTGTCATATCAGAAGTTCATAAAATACAGATGAACTTCTGGTCATATGTACTGACCATTGAGCAAAAATTCAAGTTTTTTGTTTGGGGTAACATAACCTTGCTACAAACCATGCGTTGGTAGGTCAATTTTTAGTTTTATTATTTTAATTTTAGTTCTCAATTGAACTTTTTCATGATCACATACCTGGTGACATTATTGCTTCATGGGAGTAGAGACAGTACGAGATGTGCGAAACAGAGAAAATATTACCACTTGTGTGGATTTGAGTTTTCCTGGTTAACAGATATAACTTCAATATAAGATAGTTTCAGGAATACCCTATATTTCTTAGATGAATTAAAAAAAAAGGTAAAATAAAAAAAACCCTAAAGTTATAGGTGGGGGCCTGTAGGGTTAATCAAACAAACAATATTTTAAATTTTGCCTTGGCTTCTTTGCAAACAAGAATAAAAACTCCGATTTTCCTAACTCCTTCTGGTAAAGTTTTTGTATTCCGCCTCCAGAATGTTCAGCACATCCAACGCCAGCTTAATATTATTGCCGCTTCTTGGTGTGCCGCGAACTTGCCCATATAGTCGGCCGGAGGCATTCCAGTTTTTTATTACCTCAGGTTCCAGCTATCCATTTATCCGATACGTCGATAGTGACAAAGCCACGTGGTCGTAACATGTTGGCCGATCTTGCACGCCTCAAAAAGTAAAGAAAATTTCAAGCACAGTTTCCACCATTGTCCGCCAGTTCAGGCTTTATGCACGACAACCTCAAATTTCACCATTTCGTCAGCATCGTCATGCTCTCGTACGATGGCAAAGCAAAACAAATTGTCACTGTCAAAACTTTTAAATACCGCTGTGCAGGAGAATGGTAATTGGAGGGGCTTACGTGGAGTACGGTAACCCCAAATGTCGGGCAAATTATATTCCGGGTAATGTATGAAAACATGGAGTATATAAGATATTTAGTGCCAGCTGTAAATAATTAATTTAAGATTACTACTCAGTTCACTATTTCAGGTTGCCGTGCCATTCATAATACAATAATACATAATCCTAACTGTACGTGAATTCCCCTTCATCGTAACCCTCATCATTCCCTAGAGCACTCTCCTCATATGCGGTCGCCTGTGCTATTGCGACAACGAAGAAACGCCAGTGGAGAAATGCCCTGCATGCTGGAGAGTGACAGACATCCAATTGAAGATCTGTGCTTTCTAGATCGGGAATGATCGGCTGTCTGTGACTGTCAGTTCTTGGAAAAATGCATTTTGCCGACCGATGTCTCCAAATTATGCAATCAAACAACCACAGCACCAGTAGCTGTCTCGTTTATTAAAACCAAATTTATTAGCAAGAAAAGCCAGTTCAAGGAGACGTATTTTACCATCGACCGTATGTTGTTTACTGACAACAACAACAACATCACTTTACGACCCACGACAAAAAAACTGCCGACGCGAAGTGATTTTACCCCAGCATTTACCACGGCAATTGCCATTTGCCGTGGCTAATTGCGAGGGCTGCATGTTAGATACACCTAATTTGGTTAGGTAGACAGTAATTGATACTCCTAATTTGGGTAGGTAGACAGTCTAATTGATACTCCTAATTTGGGTAGGTAGACTGTCTAATTGATACTCCTAATTTGGGTAGGTAGACCGTCTGATTGATACTCCTAATTTGGGTAGGTAGACAGTCTAATTAATTCCTTTAATTTGGTTAGGTAGACAGTCTAATTGATACTCCTAATTTGGTTAGGTACACAGTCTAATTGATACTCCTAATTTGGGTAGGTAGACCGTCTAATTGATACTCCTAATTTGGGTAGGTAGACAGTCTAATTGATACTGGTACTCCTAATTTGGTTAGATAGACAGTCTAATTAATTTCTTTAATTTGGTTAGGCAGACAGTCTAATTGATACTCCTAATTTGGTTACGTACACAGTCTAATTGATACTCCTAATTTGGGTAGGTAGACAGTCTAATTGATACCAAGGTACTCCTAATTTGGGTTTAAAAATCTCTAGTTTTTCACATTCCCAAACCCTTTTTCTTTTTGACTCCCTAATTGAGGCGCATCTAATTTGGGCATGACGTTATTAAACATCCTGTGTTGCATGTAATCTAAAGCTCTGGTAACATATGGGCTAGCTAGAAAATGTGGACTTCCTACTGGATGTGGAATAAGGTGATTTATGTTGTGTTAATTGGTTGAGTTTGCCCATGAATGGCTCAAATCTGATGTCATCAAAACAATTTGACATGGCACTGGGACAGCATTTTCAATATGTACTGGTACATGAATTTGTCTGGAATGTTTGCTGTATCACAGAGTCTGTCTTCATCAGCTTTTACTGGGAACGGTTAAGTTCAGGGCCACAGGATTTTAAGGTCATCTTTTTAAAAATATTTGTTGTGTGTGAAACTTTATTCATTTATACTGCCCACACTTGTACAGAGATCAGATCAAACCAAAATCATGATCAGATAAAACATAATTAACTCTACCCGTGTTTTAATACATGTGGTAGTTACATACTTCCAGGTCTTTAGATTGCCATAATTTGGGAATAACCTCTATACGGCGTGGCAAACTTTTTTAGACAGGGAAATGCACCCAAATTAGGGACAAGTCCCTGTATTCTGGCAAAACAGGTACATGTAGGGGTTGACTCAAATATGATGCTTAATGGATGAGGAATCTCTATGAACATAACTGAACATTGATTCTCAATGCAAGAAAAATACTTAAAAATTATTATTATTTGTTTTTTTAAATATTCTTTTAGAATTTTTTCCTCCAATTTGGGTGCATCCTAATTTGGGCACAACTTTTAACATTGTATCAAGTGGGTGATCTAAAGCCCTGACTTCGGAATAATTCCCGCGCCTGACTACTTATAGATCATTTGAAAACTCAGCTGGACGATTACGTAAAGGATCATTTCTCGAAAGTGAAAGTGCTTCATACATCGGAGAGACAAGGACTGATCAGAGCAAGGATGTATGGAGCAACTCAGGCCACAGGAGATGTGAGTACGCATATAGTAATCCCTCTAATAATTCAATCACAGGAAGTGAAATTGCCCACCATAAAATCTGGGGTGATCAAATTTAATAGAACAAGTAGTTGAAAAGAAATGGCCCAAAATCATGCAGATAATCCATTTTTTCTTTGTTAGTTTCATGATTTTAGAGAGTGATCAAATTTATTAGAACAGCCAATGTGGCGTCCAATATCACTTATGTCGCTTGTAGAATGTAACTGACTTGCATTAACACGAGCATCAACCAACTCGGGAACGTAATGGTAGAAGCATTTTGGTTGGTTCAGACAAATCGGACGCCACATTGTAGGGGTATCTTCTGATGTTGCCGCATTCCAGACAGTTTGACACCATAATGGTGGGTAGATATATGGACTGTTCCTTGGTATAAACCTTGGAGACGATGACCCTGCCCCCCCCCCCCCCTTTCCGTCTGCAAGTAAAGTAGTCCATATGCAGCCGTGATGACATAAGGGTATTAAATATTCATGACCTGGGCGCTCTGAACACCAATTTCAATTGAAACAAGTTAGATCCTACATACATGTAGCGACATATACAATATTAATTTATTAAGATTGATTAAATTTTGTACCAAAAATTGGGGGGAGATAGAATTTTGATTGAGCGATTGAATTATTAGAAGGATCACCATATATATCCATGTAGTTTTATTTTCTGAGAGTAAAAAATGTCAATACATTCACTACGTCAGTTACAAAACTGTTCTTCCCAAAGGCCCACCAACAAAACTGACAACTTATTACAAGCATTTAATGATGTATACAATAGAAGAAATTTCTAAGAATTCAACATAATTATGTAAAAATAGACAAGTAAATATATTCAAGACATTCTATTTTCGTGTTCGTAATACAAGGATATACATTGTAATAGTTACTCCATAGTAGTTCTTCTCTCAACTCTGGCTTCAGAGGCCCATTTTGGAAACATTTGATGAGAGAGGTCGGTTTTTTTATATCTTTTTATTTTTTCTCTTTCACACTGACCAAATATATTCATCTTTTCTGGCACACTGACATGACTGATGCAGTGCTCAGTCTTATACAATTTGCATGAAACCAACAATGTTCTTTGACAAACAATACTGTCTCATTCAAATTAAGCAAAACACTGACTCAATGTCTAAGAACATTATTGTGGTGAATCTCGGAGAGAGAAACGTGTCAAAAATATAGAAATTTATTTTATTTAGCCTATCATAATATGTTGGGATCAGGTTTTGTGAATTCTTGTGAATTACGGTAATTCCCCTAATAATTCAATCACAGGAAGTTGACTTTTCAGCTCTATTATTTAAACACTGAGAAAAAGCAGCATTCCCATTCTTCTTTCAAATTGAAGAAAAGCCATAGAAAGATAAAATGTGAAACTTTGTACCTGGTGCCACAAAGAATATTTCCAGATATAAGCCATTTTTGCTTCACTTCCGGTGATCGAATTATTAGGGGAATTACCATAATCAAGGGGAATAACTCTCAGATCATAGGCTTGTCTAAGTAGTCTCCCCTTAACTAGGTAGTCTGAGTACAGGTCCTTTCACAGAAAAATCGTCTGGCAGGCAGGAGTGATGTTCAGTGAGCCATAATAATGTTTTAGTTAGATAATAATGTCCAAAATATTTTGGGCAATGCAGACAATTTATTTTTTGTTTTGACCTTCATTAAAATTCCTAACTTCATGCATTGTTTTATGTACATGTAGTAACTACATTGAGAAAATATATTTCCTGTATTTTGACTCCTTCTCATGAAAACGTTCACCAGTGCTCTGAAATGAGTCAAACTGGTATTAGGAATTTCAGAAATTTAGAAAAATATGAAAACATTTAAAGATCTCTTTTTTGAACCAAGCAGGAAGAAGGGGTCTCCTCGATAACCACCACTATGAAACACACTATAAACACAAGAAAACTGCCCTGTTTGGAACAAACAATGTAGTAGTGAACTGTCATACAATCCTTTATTTCCTATATTTTAATGAGAAAATTCCTATATTTCTCCAAATTTCTTCCTATATTTTCTCCTATATTTCACTGTGAGTCACTTGAAGGCCTAATTACTCATAAAATTGAGCATTTCCTTTTGAAAGCATTTTAAAAATTAATGTATGGATATTTTTTGGTGTTTTTTCTGCTGATAGCTGTTAAATTTGTGTCACTGCATCATGGCAACACATTCTTACATTATTAACAAAAAATTAACAGAAATGTAGTAAAAATGTTACTTTATCTAAATATAGCCTGGTTACATGTACATGTACTTCCATCCTTAAAAGTAAATATTTGTGAAAAATATAATATTGCACTAAAGTTAAGACGCATTGATCTCTAACTTAATTTTTAAAACAAAGAAAGAACGGGGGAGGGAGGTTTTTATTCTATCTTTTTTTTTTTCTTTCACACAGGTCTACCTAATATATCCATTTTTCCTGGCAAACCTATGCCATTCTCGGGGCCCAGGTCTGTCCGGTCCACAATAGACTGTGGGTGATATCAATATATTCTTTATTCTCTTCTTTTGTGCAACTACAGATTTTAAAAAAGCCTCCATAATCTATCAGGTTTCTCCAAACTATAGACATGATAGACATATGGTGATTGAAATGGGTGTAAATGTTTACACAATATGCATATATCAACAACACGTTAAAGTCAAATTATTATGTTATGTGAATCATTATTCTGATGCACTCATCCTAAGCATGGGAAGCATAGGCGACTGTTTATATCACATAACCAACTCTGATGACCAATGAAAATTCATTTTCTTACAACAAAAAATCGAATAATAACATGCAGGCATGCTAAACAAGGACTTAAAAAATCAATCACCTGCCACAAAAGCAAATGATTGGCCATCATGAGATTGGAGAAACTCAGACGACACACCCCATTATATCTAATTGCAAGATAGAGATAATTCAGAAGCGGAAAGTGACTGTGCTCGTGACAAATGTTTTGGCAAAAATAATGTATTCAAGTTTGTTTTTTTTTTTCTTTACTTTTTTTTTTTTGCTGTTGGCGATAAAAAAGGTTGAGGCAGTGCTACAAAAATTGATGCGGCGCTACAAAAATTGATGCGGTGCTACAAAAATTGATGCGGCGCTACAAAAATTGATGCGGCAATGCCTGTGAAGCTAGAAATATATTTTATTCAGCCTAACCTATAGCTCATGAGGATGGATAATATCCAATCACGGCCATTGATTTATTCATTTCATAACATCTCGGTGCATGCATGTATGTCTAAGTAAATTTTTGAGTTTTCATGCTTAGTACTAATATTAGCTAATTTTTTCTCATGTTAGTCATGTCATTTTATTTGAATCATTCTTAACGCAGGTTTTGGTATTTCTGGACAGTCACTGTGAGGTGAACACGCAGTGGTTGTCTCCCTTGTTAGCCCGCATCAAGGAGAGCCGCAAGAATGTAGTATTGCCGATCATAGACATCATCAGCTCGGAGACGTTCGAGTACAAGACTTCACCGCTGGTTCGTGGGGGCTTCAACTGGGGTTTACACTTTCGCTGGGACCCTTTACCAGCTGACCTCAAGGTCATCGCACAGAAAGCCGACCCGATCAAGTAAAGTTATTTCAACATCTCATTAACCTTGAGCAATCATGGCCAGTCTATTCACTTTTAGGCTGAATGGTTCCTCACAAGTAGTCACCTACATGTACTGTATTTGTGTCACCTGTTGGAAATGCTGATATATGACCCCAAATTAGAGAGATATCACTTCTGGAAATTGCGGAATTCGGGAAAATTGTCGACTTTGGGAACATTAGGAAAAACGTTCACGAATTTGACAACTTCGTGGCCCTAAACCTCCCTTATTTCACATAAAATGTAATGTATATCTTTCGTACCAACAGTCGAGCTGAAATGAATACATGTAGTGTTAAAATTTGACGACCCCTTAACATTGTGACATTACATATGTTACATGGTCTAGGGCAATGTCAAAATGACTAGCAATATTGTTACATTAATTTTCAATTACCTGATACACTAATAAATTATAATAAATAATGCTGCATAACATTGAAATTGGTTGAAAGTCACAGCAGCATCATCGATCGTGAATTCTCGATTACGCTACTATAGCCATGCCAGTGAAATTCTTACTCGACCCCCTAATTCAGTTTTTCACTCCATGGCGCCTATGATCATGATGATTGGCTAATAAATTCTGATTCTGATTCTCCTCGTGGTTCAAGGCAGAAGAGGAAAGTTGGGAGTTTCTCATTTATAGCTTATTCCACTGTCTCTCCTGACTGAAATTGAATATTCCATTGCATAATTGACTTCTCATCTCCACATTCTGAAATTCTGCGTGGTATTTTTTCTACAGATTAGAAAATGAGTGTCCTTTGTTGCCCATGCTTTGGAAATTACTCAGGCATGTTTCGGAATTCGAAAACCTTATCGAATTCGGCAATCTTGCCATTTCCGAATTCGGCTACTGTTCCCAAATTGGCAACGTTTCCAAATCCCGCAATTTCTGGACCTGAACTGATATATAGGTTCAGTATGGGATGCTAGTAATAATAATATATTGTACATGTAGATCACACCTTGATAGTTTGCATTCCCTCACTCGGTGCCCAGGTAGACAACTCATAGTATAGTTAAACTGGTTAGAGAGAACTACCTCTCTAAAATGGAGGTAAAAAAGGTCGTTTTTACTTTATAACTTTTGAATTATTCATCATAACACTCCTAAATCTTCAGATGACTCAGCTTATATTGTTACATATCGTTTTAGTGATTTTCCAATGAAAGTGTGCATAGCCTAAATTTTGATAGAGAACAAAACATGTCGTCTATTCTTATGCAAATTAGATAGACGACAATTTGTATTTTTAATACCTTCTGATGCAGATATATATCCTCATTGTCGCTGACGGCAGACGTCTCTTTAATAGTTTGATATATTCTTAACATTTTTATCTCCATTTTTTAGAAGTAGTTCTCACTGACCCATTAAAATTTTTGTGCATTTCGAGAGCCCAACCTGGAAGGTACTTATTATTCACTTCGATCTTTCCTACTTATCCGTATCGCACCACTGACTTCCAAAATTCATGTACATGTAGTTCCTTTCTTCTTGCATTTGAACCAAATATTCAGTTGTCTGGAGTTCAGTTTCTTCAGTTTCTTAGATATAAACCTTGGATGTTTTCTGTCTTTTTCATTCACAATTTTAATACATATTATTATGTTTACTTTTTAGAACTCCAACAATGGCTGGTGGACTATTTGCCATGGACCGGAACTACTTCAATGAGATAGGCCAGTATGACCCAGGTATGGAGATCTGGGGTGGCGAAAACCTAGAGATATCCTTCAGGGTGAGTCCACTTTATCAATAAACCTATAGTTATCCTTAAGGGTGAGTCCACTTTGGGAAGGAAGGGTTGGAGAATAGTATAGTTTGGAATGTATAACTCTGCTATTGATTACTTCTCAAAATTCGGTGACAGCTTTTTAAGGGCCTAAATTACAAATTATCCAGTGAATAAACTAATGGCGGTTTAACATGTTTAAAGTCAACCATGTTTCTTTCCCATGCAATATGAACTCTGAGTAAATCTTGTTCCAGATCATAAATTTTGATATCTCAGACTGACATTCTGGCCCTACCAAAACCTCTGTGTATGGACTAAATTGATCTCCCCTAACAGAAGAGTTCCAGTTTCTTTGGCACTGCACTGTAACCCAAAACATGTGTGCACACCCCATGTCATGGTAAGAATAGGTTTCAGGTCCTCAGACAGCTTGTTGTAAGAGGTGACTAACTGAGGCACCCATGGGGTTTCCGGGTGTGAAAAGGAATAGGACGCAAACATCGTGATATAACTGAAATATAGTTGAAAGCGACGTTAAATCATATTCACTCACTCACTCCCAACTCAGAAGAGTTTCAGTTTCTTTGGCACTGCACTGTATCCCAAAACATGTGTATTGCAGATATGGCAGTGTGGTGGCAACCTGGAGATCATACCCTGCTCTCGTGTGGGTCATGTGTTCCGACACAGACGTCCGTATGGGGCTCCCAAAGGGGAGGACACAATGACCAGAAACTCTCTTCGTGTGGCCCACGTTTGGATGGATCAGTATAAGGTACTGTGGTTATTGAATTGAATTAAATTGAATTAATTTGAATGTGTATTAACCAACTGAGGTCTAAGCAAGTTTAACATTTGGTAGATTAAAACTCCAAAAATAATTTATATGGAGTACAGAGAAATAATATAATAAATACAATTTTCAGAAGTAGCTATATTACAAAGGATGTGAAGTGACTAAAAAAATCTTTTGCTATTTAGGGCTGTTCCACAGAACAAGGTCGGTATAGGAAAAGGATGTGGGCTTATTTATCTTTCTATGAGTCATGGATGAATGCGTGAAATTGATTCTTATGGTTGGTGGTGAGATTGAACCTTTGATTCACATGGGTGGTCGGTATTTAATCAAACTTTACTCTGAGATTTACCTGTCAAACATGTCAAATGATGAAACTAAAGGGCGAAGTATATATCTAAGTAATCCGGTCATAAATATTTATTTCTTTGATAAACACACTCCAGGTCATAAGAATAGGTCCCAGCTCCTCAGAGAGCTTGTCGTAAGAGGCGACTAACTGGGGCACCCGTGGGGATCCCGGGTGTGAAAAGGAATAGGACCCCACCCATGGGGTCTCGGGTGTTAAAAGGGATAGGACCTTACCTCTGTGGTTTCCGGGTGTGAAAAGGAATAGGAACCAATGTCGTGATATGACTGAAATAGTGTTGAAAGCGACGTTAAATCATATTCACTCACTTACTCACCCTTCTTTGATAAACTTGAGTGATCTTTTGGTGCAAGACCTTTCTCCCAGCATATTTTCGCGTGAAAAACCCAACTTCCATCTGAATCTGCTCATGAAAACCTCATGCACATTTTGCCAAGTCCAGGTCACATGAGAAGTCCGACATTGAAACATTGAAATGTGAAGTGGAATGCCTTAGTATGTAAACTTAAACTGTTTTCCCATTATTCTGACACACTTCTTCCTTCAATGGATTTCAGTTGATCAAACTTTTTGAAACCTGCAAAGGGAGAAAACCCTGGTTCGACATGAAAAAATCCCACATGCATGATCTTTCGAAAATCTGTTTTTACTTGGGAGTGAAGTTTGCTGTTACCCATGTACTGTTTTTACCTCTGTATAATTAAAATCTCAGGCATAATTTCAATCTCAGCTGGGTGGTGCCTTGTTGGTTCATAGCAATGTGACCAAAATATAGGTGAAAGCGACGTTAAACTGTACTCACTCACACATTCGCAAAGGTATTTTTCTACAATCTCATCATTGATATTGAAAAGGCATTCATCTCATGCTTTCTTTTTCAGTTTGAAGCGATGTTAAATCATATTTAATCACACTTTCCATTCCAGTATAAAAAGGATTGTATTTCAGGATTGTACAGGGTTGCTCTACTGTTCTTTTGGGGAAAGGATCGATTAATTTGTTGTACGGTAATCCCTCTAATAATTCAATCCCCCTTTCAAAATTCAATCACCCCAAAATTTGGGGACAGAATTCAATCGACTCTTCTAAAATCATTGAAGTAACAAGAAATTATGGATTATCTGCATGATTTCAGATTTTTTGTTCAACTTCTTGTTCTAATAAATTTGATCACCCCAGATTTTATGGTGGGAAATTTCACTTCCTGTGATTGAATTATTAGAGGGATTGGCGTAGATTTTATGGAATAACCATCACGATATCGCTTTTCTGTTTTTATGTAGGAGGAGTTTTTCAAAATTCGACCCGGTGTGCGAGATATAAATTACGGTGACATATCGGAGAGAGTGGCGCTGAGAAAACGTTTAAAATGTAAATCTTTCAAGTGGTACATGGAACATGTGTACCCAGAACAGGTATAGTCACAATACAAACCGACCAATCACAGACCTTGTTATATATATATTAGAATGTCACCTGATTCAATTTGACCAACTACCCAATCACAGACCTTGTTATATATAAATCAGGATGTCACATGATTCAATTTGACCAGTGTCAGAGGTTTGAATAAAATTCAGTTTTACTGACATGACTGAGGCCATACACATGTCAAGCATCTTACATATAGGTTTCACTGTGTAGCATACAATTTAATGACTGGGATTCTGGAATCTGGAAATTTTATTAATATTTGAATGTAGACTGTATACAAAATAGAGAAAATCAGTCATTTTTTTTTTAACCCCTCCAGCAAGTTGTGCCCAAAGGGTAATGTCAAATCAGGGCCATCTGTCTGTCCATCTTTCTTATGGACATGATATCTCAAGAAGGACGTTAGCCAGGCATTGCAAATTCATACCACATATACATCTGGTGAAGGGTCAGAAGCCTATTGAAAATGACTGACCTTGACACATTTTATCAAAGTCAAATTTTAGTATTTGCTAATTTATTTGAAGGATTAAAGCTAGGGTCTCCAAATTCATATTACTTAATGCTGATTGACCAGAAGCCTATCCCAGTTGATTGACCTTGACCTATTTTTTCAAGGTCATAAACTGATTATTAGATGAAGAAATATAGCTTAACAGGGTTGAAAATAAGGGAACATAATTTGATCAGTGATTAATATTAAAGTACTTTTAGAATTACTTCGTCTATGTTATCGCTGTGGCATTTTGATTGGTTATTGTCATAGTGTTATATTTGATCAGTTATTGCTGATCACTGACCCTTATTTCCATCCCTGAGCTAGGCTTTCCAAATTAATATTATGTATACATCTGGTGATGGTCCAGAGGTGTACTGAAGATGACCGACCTTAACCTATTTTATCCAGGTCAGATTCTATTTAGTATGATATTTCATGAAGAATTGTACATGTATTTACATTGTTCAAATTTATACCAAATATGACTGGACCTGAAGTCTATTGAATATCACTGACCTTGACCTATTTTCTAAAGGTCAAATTACGTATGTTAAGTCTTAAGATTATCGAATTCATGTTCCATATGTAATTAAGTTAGAATAGACCAGAAAACTGTTGAAGATGACTGACCTTGATCTATATTTCCAAGATAAAATTACTTGATTTGATTATGAGCTACATGTATATAGAAGAGTATATTTAGACATGTTTATAATAGAGCTAGGAATTTGGTTGTGCTCTACCAGAACCTCCGCGCAAATTTTTTCCCATCAATTAAGGCCTTGGAAAAAGCTGAGCTGGTTCATGTTCATGAACATAAAAGTTCATGTACATGCCATATTTTGATCAAACTTATGGACCTGCATGTATGTATTGATAAACCTTCTATTGTTGTATCCCAGATTTAAGATTAATAAAACAATGCAATTTTGACTGGCAGAGATTACCGGACAGTAAGGGGAGAGCACCAGCTGTGATAGGAGGGCAAGTGAATCCTCAAAAACGTCCACAGATCATTAGGAAAGGCAAGGTGAGTCTTGCAGAAGGAATGGAGGCATGAAATGGAGGAGGGGGGGGAGGGGGGTTTAAAAAGTGATTATGTATACAATTATATTAAAGGTAAAGGTTTTTGGATTCTCCTGTTTACATTTTATTCAGGTTGAATAATTATTGAAATATGGGTTTGTCTACTTCACTTGGCTTAATTTGAAGTAGTTCGTCTGCTAGAAGCTCTTGAAAAGTCGGTACCCCAAGCCCAGCTGAATTCCGATATGCAAACCTTCAAAGATTATCTTTCTTTGATTCTGACATCACGTCAGACAAGTCCCGAAGACTGAATGTCACAAGTATTGACGTCTGGCCCGGTGGTCTGATGTGACGTCACAAACCAGCATCAAACAAGGGTAGATAAGTGATGTGGATTTCATTCTGTACTGAAATAGGCCGGGCTTGAGAGACCAACTTCGAAGTACTTTTCTAAATCTACTAGAAGACAATAAGCGGATAGTTTCAAAATTAACTAACCCTTGAAGAACATAAACAGGAAAATATGAAAGCCTTTGTATCACCTTTATTAAAGTTCCACGACCTCAAACCAGGTCCTGTGTAATAGAAAAATAGATGATCAACTCTATAGGTTGGCAGACCTTCAAGCGGCTCCTATATTTCCTATAATTACTATATTTTTTAGATATTTTCCTATGTAGGCCAAAACCTCCTATATTTCCTACATTTTGACTTTTTCTCATGAATACTTTCACCAATGCTCTGAAATGAGTCAAATTGGCATGAGGAAATAAACATTTCAGAAATATTGTTTTGGCAAATATGTAAACATTTAAATCTCTCTTTGTTGAACCAAGCAGCAGAAGAGATCACCATCACTATAACCGCATTCAGTGGAAATAATTCGATTACGGTAATTCCCCTAATAATTCAATCACAGGAAGTTCACTTTTCAACTCTGTTATTCAAACATAGAGAAAAAGTAACATTCCCATTCTTCATTCAAATTGAAGAAAAGTCATATAATGACAAAATGTGACACTCTGTAGCTGGTGCCATGAAGAATATTGCCATATATATGCCATTTTTGCTGCATTTCCTGTGATCGAATTATTAGGGGAATTACCGTAAAACACCAGAAAACTACCATGTTTGGAACCTACAATGCATTCGTGATCTGTCTTACATTTCTTATATTTTAATAAGAAAATTCCTACATTTCTCCTATATTTTGGCATATTTCCTATATTTTCTCTTATATTTTCATTTTGACGGAGCCTTTTGAAGGCTTGGGTTGTATTAGGAGCTTCTTGAAATTGGGGCATACTAGGAACTGGCATAAGGCATTCCAAACAGAGTGGCATGATGCGCCGTGTTGGAACTCCTAGGAACTCCATGCCATACCGTTTGGAACTCAGCAGACAAAGGATGGCTTATGCCATACCATGCAGCAGCATGGGGGGAATAGCTTAACTGGAGCTCTAATCCATCCAGATCAGAACACCAAACTGGGCATGGTGTATCCCATTTGAATAAGGGCTGTTCCAGAAAAAAGTACATGGGGGGGACAGAAGGCACTTTATATATTTACATATGGGTCGTGGGGTAAAAGAGTAATATAATTACATGGGTGGTTGCCTGATGGATAAACATAATGGCATTTATGTTGGTTACATATTATATTCAATCATATGGGCGGTGGGGGTAAAATTATATTTAATTACATGGGTGGTGGGGGCAAAAATAAAGTGCCTTCTGTCCCCCCCATGTACTTTTTTCTGGAACAGCCCTAACCGGCATATGCCATCCCTACCAGGGAACTCAGTTCCTAATTTCAAGAAGCTCCCTAACAAGGCTCAAATTTCCTCAAAAATAGCACTAGCTCATCTGACTAGTAATGGTGAGTGAATAGGATTTAATATCGCTTTCAACATTATTTCAGTCATATCGCGATGAATTAATTACAGTCATATCGCGATGAACTAATTAAGCATCACCCAGCCAAGTTGCGTTCCTGCTGCTTCAAAGAAAAAATCTTTGAAGCAACATGGAACCAACCAGACACCCTTCATCCACCCTGTAAAACACAGAGGACAGCATAAAAGACACGGACAGGATGCTCACATGGTGCAATAAAGACAAGTGATAATACAGTGCTAACATCACATTATTGACTGGAAAAAATCTGGCGGGGTTATGTAAGCTCGTGGCTCTTGTTGTGTTTAAGATACACCTTAGAAATATCCAAAAACAGCTCCTCAACTGTACTTTGATATAGTGTGTGGAATTAACATATTATATCAAGCAAATAGCTATGCTTCATTTTCATTCCATCTCGGTTGACCAGTTCAGGGAAGGTAACTCCATTACAATGAATCAGAAAAGGCCCCTATTGTATTCATCAACTACATGCATATTCATTAATCATATCCATGGTTTATTGCACAGCTCAAACATGTGGAGAGTGGCCTGTGCGTTGAACCGACGGGACAGGTTTACGAGAAAAAAACAACGCTGAAATTGGGTCCATGTCAAGACGGCACCAAACGACAGGCAAGTTGTTATACTGTATCACACAACCAAATCAACCACACATCAGACATCATCATCAGAGATCTTAAAAAGTGAACCTGACAGTTGATGAATCTGATGGGATTCGGACATGCAAACATACTCAGCAAGTTGTCAGAAGTAGAATATTTTAATTCTTTATCTCAAAGATTTTTATATACATTGGATATATGATCAAAAATATTTGCAAAAAACATCATTTGCCCAAAGATATATATATCGGTTGCCATGGTAATGGCTGCCATCTTGGATTTTGGCACTTCACTTAGGAATGCATTTTATGCGAAAATAAAAGAACTAACATTATTAAACTCGATTGCCATGGTAATGGCTGCCATCTTGGATTTTGGCACTTCACTTAGGAGTGCATTTTATGCGAAAATAAAAGAACTAACATTATTAAACTGGCAGAAAAATTTTGCGGTGTGTTCCTGTGCAAATAAGAAGTTTCAAGCAGAGATAACCTTTGGAAACAAAATTTGAGGTGTTTTACTAATATACACTAAATACACATATGCCTGGCTAGTGCCATATTTTAAAAGTGAAAATCAGTAAAACAACTCAAATTTTGTTTCCAATGGTTGGTTCTGCTTGAAACTTCTTATTTGCAGAAAAAAACACCACAAAAATACCCTGCAAGTTTGATGAGGTTAGCTGGGCATATAATGCGTTCCTTAGTTAAGCGCCAAGATGGCTGCCATTACCATGGCAATTGATATATGTATATATCTTTGTGCAAGTGATGTTTTTTCAAATATGTTTGAGATCTCTTCATTTTTGAAAGAATTAAAATATTCTACTTCCGACCCCCTGTTCTGTGGAAACACATGGGGGGCGCAAAATTGTTATTAACTGGCAGTTTACCACCAGTATGACTCTTTTTAAAGCATTGTTTCCATAGGAACTTTCAAATGAAGCAAGAACCACATTGTGACCAGTGAAAGATGGTAGTTGGACATTATGTTGGACATTTTTTGTGTTCTTAGACACATTATATAAGGGTTATGTATTCTTAGACACATTAATGAGACGATGTGTCATTTACCGAAATCTAGGTCAAGGTCACTCTGACCTCAAATCAGAAATCGTTAAAATTGCAATTCTGTTACGGGGTCTTGTCGTCGACATGTACGTCCGTCCGTCCGGTCGTCCGTCCGTCTGTCAACATGTTCTTGTCCGCGGAGTATCTGCAGATCTATGAAGTCGGGCTTGACCAAACTTTGGTGAGAGCTTCCAGAATGTTGACTGATGAAATGATTAGATTTTCAGATGGCTATGATGATTTCATGATTTTTAATTATTTTTTTTATTATTTATTGATGGCTCAGCTTTTGCACTGTTAACTGTGCCCATCAACATGTTCTTGTCCGCTGAATATCTGCAGATCTATCAAGTCGGGCCTGACCAAACTTCGGTGAGAGCTTCCTGAATGTTCACTGATGAAATGATTAGATTTTCAGATGGCTATGATGATTTCATGATTTATATTTATTATTTTTTTATTATTTATTGATGGCTTATCTTTTGCACTGTTATCTATGCCCATCGGGAACCCTTTGTTGCATGTTTCATTGTGGCTTTTGACGGTTCCCTGATACAAGAAAGCCTGGCCCATTCAAGATTCAATTTATTTCCATTTATTCCCCTTTTATTTCCCATTTATCTGGGAGCTTACATGCTACACTTGTTCAACCTATGCACTACCCTCGGGAGGATTTCCCCACCCTTGGGGCACTAAATGTTATTGGACTTTTTCCTATCCACAGCTTCTTAGCTTCATGTAATATGTATGAGATGCAGTGTACACTGTTTATTCACACACACATGCAGAATCACCTACAATTTATTCCTTTACAGTAATAACTAACAGGTTGGGGACATTATTTTATTTCAGAAGTACAAGAGGAAATAACGGGCGCAGGGTTCTTGAACCCCTGTTAGGTTTGAATTTCGCATCGCCTTAAATGAAGAACAACAATTTTCTTCAATTTTGCTACATGGATTTATCCAAAGCTTTTGCACAAACCATATTTTATTTCAGAAGTATAATATGAACTAACTGGCAGGGAACATTTTTCTTCAATTTTGCTATTAAATCATTTAATCCACATCATACGATTTATCCTAAAGCTTTTGCACAAAACATATTTTATTTCAGAAGTATAATATCGAATAACTGGCAGGGGGCAGTATCGAACCCCTGTTAGTTTGAATTTCGCGTCACCTTAAATGAAGGACAACATTTATCTTCAATTTTGCTGTTAAATCATTGTATTCTACATCATATGATTTATCTTAAAACTTTTCCATGAACCATATTTGTGTCCTCACATTTAACTGGTACAACATAATGCTTCAATTTTTGTCACCAAACATGTGACTGTACCTTGGAATTTTTTTTAAAATGAGTGATTAGGAGAGCCCATTTTAGCCTGACTCTGTGCAATTTTGAACCAGTTTGCATACCTGGATCCAATTTTTCTAGTGAATTCAGGAACAAAGAGCCTGTGATCAATCACAAAACAGAGGTTTATTAACATGAAATTCAATACCCAGCTATGCAATGGGATCGATATTGAGGCTTCCAGAAGCTTTTTCTAGGAGTATTTCCTTCAGAAATCCTTTCAAATTGAACAACAACAACAACAGTTTCGTGTTTTGTTTCATTTGAGTTTTGGGCACCCATACGTTTTCTGGAACTAAATTGGCTCTAGATACAGCCCTGATCCTACTTGACAAAAAAAAAAAAAGACTGAGGGGTCCACGCACCTTTTAGGTGCTTGCCTGCAATTCATGTTAGATGATACAGTAGGGGGAGACGATGGCTGGTGTGGGCGTATATTGAAACCAATTTTGTCTCTTGTTTTAAAATGTCCTACTTTTCAGCAATGATGTTGTATTTAACCATGTTATCTGCTGAATAATTGCAACAGGCCTCTGGGATATAATGAGCCTTCAGGGAAATAAATACAGATAAATAGGACAAACAATGGTTCATGGGTTTGTGATGGTTGATTGACCCCGACACCTGAAGGGCTGAAGGTGATGCCAACTGGAAGTCAAATTAAGATTTCACTTCCAGACCATAACTTTTGAAAAACTGAACAGATTTTTTTCAAATTTGGTATGTGGGTACCTTGCCTGAAGATCAGTTTCCATACAAAACTGTGGCCCTTTGATTATATAGCTTTGCAATAGTCGAAATCGCCATTTCACTTTTTCCAACTGCGAAGCGTCTGCACAGCGAGGTCACGAAAGGTCATTTGTACCAACGGCCGCATTCTGGCCAGGTTGAATGTGGGTCATATTTCGGGAAAAGTACTTTTTCTGTGAAACTAAATTGTGTTCAGGGTAAATAAATATCCGGAGCCGTTCTTTCGCCCATCTGGCGGTAGTCCATGAGATTGTTTAATGATTTTACGTACAGTTGCACAAAATATCAACTGTTTTCCAACACTCGGCCTATCCAACGTTAAAAACTCCCGATTTGGTACAAATAGGAAGTTCACGAAAAGTGCGCACACGCTGCGCAGTTGCAAAAAATTGAAATGGCGATAGAGTCTATATGTCAGCCATCTTGGGTGTGAAAACGTCTTTTGGCCCTCTCCGCGCAGTGCTGTTTTGACATATAACTGCAGTGGGATCGGTCTAAAACTGACGAGATATCCGGACGTGTTTTGCTAATTATTCCTGAATTAGGCAGCAATATTGGGCCGAATTCATCGCAGCCTAGCTAAACATGTTTTGTATTACAAACTGTGGTACGGGGCCATGTGTCTAAACGAGCCCATAATTAATAACAAAATGTACTTCGTCTTGTTATTAAGAGACAACAGATTTTTTTTTTAACAAAAAGAACTGAACATCGTTTTTATTCGAATTGAAAATGTCATACACATCTTTAGCAGGGTGGAATGAAATATTATTATGTCGAGTACATCTGATAAAGAAGATTGGTAAATGTACACTTGTGAAATGATGTTCTGGTTCTAGGCTATATGAATAATTCACATCCTGCAGTAATTAATTATACAGACATAAATTAAAGGGAGATTAATCTTGCTTGGAGTTTGCCTCAAAATCTCATTTGGGATTTTCATGCCAATCCACCTGTAGGTTGTGCCATCTGGAGGCCATGCTAAATTATACTTTCAGGACAAATTCGGTAATTGTGGGTACCTTGCCCTGGATCACACTTGGGAAAGCTCTCCATGCTGGGTACTGAATGTTACGGTTCCAAGTCAATCAGTAGTTTCAACGTCGGGGGACTTCAACTGATCGGGTTTTGATTTATGATTTGTGATTGTATCATATTGTTTTTCCTCTTTAGATGTTTTATGAGACAGATGAACATGAACTGTTGCTAGCGGCGACGTTATGTCTGGACATTGATTCCATGGGACAGAGTGACCGATTCCCCCGGCTCATGAAATGTCACGGAGGGAGGGGCTCACAGGAGTGGACCTGGTCTATACAGGTATAACATTGACGGTATAACATTCTGACCTTGGTGAATGTCACTGGGAGCTTTGGGCAACAAAGGAAATATTTTATTTCTGGTCGATGTACTTTTCCAAAAAAGGCCAAATGGCAAGAAACGAGGATGCAAATTATCCTGCAAATTATACAAGCAGTTGCTTTAGTACCCGAGGCCCATTCACCATGTTCACAGAAAATTCATCACAAATTGAACCAGATGTATTATATATGTTTTGAAAGGTACAGCTTCGGGCAATTTAATTAAACCTTTCACATTTGGAGTTTAAATTTTGAAATAATCAAGTTTAATCAGATCAGTTTTAAAAATAGTCTTTGTTTAATACAAGTTGCTTCTAGATTTTTCCCAAAATGTTTTAGAACTGTACTCCCATTCTGGACATTTCAATCCCCACAATGGTCTCCCAGATTTTTAGCCCACCATCATCAGATGGTGGGCTGTTCAAATCACTTTTTGTCCGTCGTCCGTCAGCCCGTCCGTCCGTCAGTCCGTCGTCCGTCCGTCCGTAAACAATTCTTGTTATCGCGATTTCTCAGGAAGTACTGTATGGATCTTTCTCAAATTTGGTACACAGGTTCCCCTTGGGGTCTAGTTGTGCAAGAAACCTTTTTTGGTCCGATCCGAAAATCCAATATGGCCACCACGCAGCCATCTTGGATTTCCCCATGAAACCTTGTTATCGCGATTTCTCAGGAACTACTTCATGGATCTTTCTCAAATTTGGTACACAGGTTCCCCTTGGGGTCTAGTTGTGCAAGAAACCTTTTTTGGTCCAATTCGAAAATCCAATATGGCCACCAGGCAGCCATCTTGGATTTCACTGTGAAACCTTGTTATCGCGATTTCTCAGGAACTACTGCATGGATCTTTCTCAAATTTGGTACACAGGTTCCCCTTGGGGTTTGGTTGTGCAAGATACCTTTTTTGGTCCGATTCGAAAATCCAATATGGCCACCAGGCAGCCATCTTGGATTTCCCTCTGAGACCTTGTTATTGCAATTTCTCAGGAACTACTGCATGGATCTTTCTCAAATTTGGTACACAGATTCCCCTTGGGGTCTAGTTATGCAAGATACCTTTTGCGGTCCGATTCGAATCCAATATGGCCACCAGGCAGCTATCTTGGATTTCCCCATGAAACCTTGTTATCACGATTTCTCAGGAACTACTGCATGGATCTTTCTCAAATTTGGTACACAGGTTCCCCTTGGGGTCCAGTTGTGCAAGAAGCCTTTTTTGGTCCGATTCGAAAATCCAATATGGCCACCAGGCAGCCATCTTGGATTTCCCCATGAAACCTTGTTATCGCGATTTCTCAGGAACTACTGCATGGATCTTTCTCAAATTTGGTACACAGGTTCCCCTTGGGGACTAGTTGTGCAAGATACCTTATTCGGTCCGATTCGAAAAACCAATATGGCCACCAGGCAGCCATCTTGGATTTCCCCATGAAACCTTGTTATCACGATTTCTCAGGAACTACTGCATGGATCTTTCTCAAATTTGGTACACAGGTTCCCATTGGGTCTAGTTGTGCAAGAACCTTTTTTGGTCCGATTCGAAAATCCAATATGGCCACCAGGCAGCCATCTTGGATTTCCCATGAAAACTGCCATTATCGCGATTTCTCAGGAACTACTGCATGGATGCTTTCTCAAATTTGGTACACAGGTTCCCCTTGGGGACTAGTTGTGCAAGATACCTTATTCGGTCCGATTCGAAAAACAAATATGGCCACCAGGCAGCCATCTTGGATTTCCCCATGAAACCTTGTTATCACGATTTCTCAGGAACTACTGCATGGGTCTTTCTAAAATTTGGTACACAGGTTCCCCTTGGGGTCTGGTTGTGCAAGATACCTTTTTTGGTCCGATTCGAAAATCCAATATGGCCACCAGGCAGCCATCTTGGATTTCCCTATGAAACCTTGTTATTGCAATTTCTCAGGAACTACTGCATGGATCTTTCTCAAATTTGGTACACAGATTCCCCTTGGGGTCTAGTTGTGCAAGATACCTTTTTCGGTCCGATTCGAAAAACCAATATGGCCACCAGGCAGCCATCTTGGATTTCCCCATGAAATCTTGTTATCACGATTTCTCCGGAACTACGGCATGAATCTGTCTCAAATTTGGTACACAGGTTCCCCTTGGGGTCTAATCGTGCAAGAAACCTTTTTTGGTCCGTTTCGAAAATCCAATATGGCCACCAGGCAGCCATCTTGGATTTCCCCATGAAACCGTATCGCGATTTCCCAGGAACTACTACATGGATCTTTCTCAAATTAGGTACACAGGTTCCCCTTCAGGTCTAGTTGTACAAGATACCTTTTTCGGTCCGATTCGAAAAAACCAATATGGCCACCAGGCAGCCATCTTGGATTTCCCCATGAAACCTTGTTATCACGATTTCTCAGGAACTACTGCATGGATCTTTCTCAAATTTGGTACACAGGTTCCCCTTGGGATCTGGTTGTGCAAGATACCTTTTTGGTCCGATTCGAAAATACAATATGGCCACCAGGCAGCCATCTTGGATTTCCCTATGAAACCTTGTTATTGCAATTTCTCAGGAAATACTGAATAGATCTTTCTCAAATTTGGTACACAGGTTCCCCTTGGGGTCTAGTTGTGCAAGATACCTTTTCTGGTCCGATTCGAAAATCCAATATGGCCACCAGGCAGCCATCTTGGATTTCCCCATGAAACTTTATCGTCATTTCTCAGGAAGTACTGTATGGATCTTTCTCAAATTTGGTTCTATTTGTGCAAGATACATTTTTCGCTCCGAATCGAAAATCCAATATGGCCACAAGGCAGCCATCTTGGATTTCTCCATGAAACCTTGTTATCCCGATTTCTCAGGAACTACTGTATGGATCTTTCTAAAATTTGGTACACAGGTTTCCTTTGGGGTCTAGTTGTCCAAGATACCCATTACTGCGCAGACCGGATCTCTTCAGTATTAAGTATTGTACCATCTTACTATTTTCGAGCATGGTATCTTAAAAGAGATATCTCAAAATAGCCCAATAAACAGAACAGAATTAGCATTCGTTCCTGATTATAAAATCTTAAGTATGTTTCATAGCTCATGCCAAAGTGTCAAAGAGATTGGTCTTCGCTTCCAGTACCCAATGATGACATGTGCAAAAAAATAAATAAAAAAGATACTACAAAACAAAGGCGAAGGATCCTACGTACATGTACATTCACTTTCAGACTAACTTTGCTCATTTCTCTTGTATTATAACAACCGACATAAGTACAGTTTCTAGAAATCTTGAAACTCCTGAAACTTAGATTATATCTTGGTGTTTTTCAGTGGCCTTTTTTCAATCTTATTCGCTCAGATTCGGAATTCTGTAAACAAAATTACAAATCAATTGTTTGTTCTTAGTAACAATGGACAAAAAGATCCTCTAGTCATTAGCTTACAATTATCGGACAATGGTGGGCGCCAAGATCCTTCAGGATCTCTCGTCTAATTTCCTCTCACAACATATTTTGGTCCCCCCCACCACAAACTTGGTGGGGGGGGGGAACTGGGAAATGCTACTTTTCGTCCGTACTTCTGGTCCGTACTTCTGATCCATGCTGTGAACGCGATACTTGAGAACAATTCAAGTGATCGACTTCAAACTTGGGGATTCATTTCATATCAACGAGACAGTGGTTGGTACCCATTTCCACCCAGCTGCATAATCCAAGATGGCTGCCATCATTGACTAAAAATATTTTGTGGATTCAAGAGATAGCTAAGCGCCCCAATTAATGAGTCAGAGCTCATGCAGCCAGTCACGTCTCAGTGCACTTGACGCTGCCATCGAGGCCAGACGCATTGTCCAGGGATGAACTTGAATTGTAGTGGAAATGTCCCATTCTGAATGGTTTTCCTCAGACTGTAGTACTGAAGAATTCTCTGCAAAGTTTCTCTGCTGTGAGAATAATGGCTCAGTTGCACGTTTTTAAGAGAGTGAAGAAAAGCCTGTCTGTTAACGATGTTCACGGACCAGTGATTTCAGCTGATCAGCTACTGTGTTGTATAATTTCACTTTCCCCTGTCTTTTAACCCAGGAGACTATTTTGAACTGGTGATTGTATACATATGTTCTACATGTATACTTTCCCAGTATTCAAAGAAAGTGTCATTATACTTGAATACTGGGAAAATATAGTACATAATGTATACCCTTATACCAGCTATCCCCATTTTAAGATAGTCTCCAGGGTTCAAAGATCGGGGAAATGAAATTAAATAACCCAGTAGATGATCAACTGAAGTCACTGGTCCGTGAAGAGAGAGGCTCTTCTTTGTTCTCTCAATAATGTGCAACTGAGTCATTGGTGGGGACTGTAGAAAATAATATAGTCACCCCAACCTGCTCCACCTCCCAGAATTATATATATTAAAACTCCCTTTCTGAATGATTCTTGTGTTTATTGTGTGTATTACTTATGTATTTCAGTCGGGTTACCAGCACCTGTATAACCCAGGGATGGGGAAGTGCCTGTCTGTGTCCGGTCGAACCTCTGGGTCAATGGTCAGCATGTCCATGTGTAGTCAGTCTACTGACCTCGCCTTCCAGATGACCTCTTAGAGCTTAGACAAGCTGGCATCTTCATACACAAGCCGGCTTCCCAGTTCATACTTCGAAATACTTCATACTTGATATATCGGACCAGCTATAGCATTCAAAATCCAAGGCGTAAATTTCAGCTACAAACCAAAGACAATTCAAGCCAATGAGAACATACCCAATGACTGTGTGTAGGGCGACGTCTTCCCTTAGTAGGCATGTCATTTCTCCATGTGGGTAGATACGTAGGACAGCCAATAAATAACCCATTCATATGACACATTTTAAAATTCAAATGACATTTTGTGTCTATTTATAGATTTCTTTGCAGATAAAAGATTAAGGTGGACGGATGTTCACAAACCACCTTTGAATTTTTTATTTTTTTTCTGGGTCCAAGACTCGACTTCTGTCGAATATTGATTGGTCATTATACCTGACTGGAGCAGTAATGAAAACCTCCTTTTCAAATTTTAATCAGAAAAAATCTGGGCCAGTTTGATTGGCCAACTCCGAAATTTGTCGTAATGGTGTCGGGTGGGATGACCTTATCTCTGGTGGTCGTGCTCGAAAAAGTGGTGAAGAATGTATGCTGAATTTTCTTATATGTTTTTACAGAAAGGCCAGGCTACTTGGTGTGGTGGGTTATTTGTTGCATTGAATATTAGGGAATATACTTCTCTCAAGATGTGCTCAACCAATTTACAACATATTAAGTAAGACATTTATATAGTGGTTTCTGACCTGATATGTGAAGGTTAATTCAAAGTGTGAACAGTTAAATGTGCTTGCCTGTGGGACAGGGTTGATGTCTCGACTTGTTGGCGCTGAAAAAGTGAGAACTCTAGCTGTCGATCTCTGATAACAGGACTAAATTCGGTCAAGTCCTCAGAACCTCGGCCGGGGACTTTAAAATGGTTCTTGCTTCTATGTGTCCGTGCATGCACGGACATGTCCGTGCAAATACTTCGTAAGCAATAACTTCTAAATGCTTTGTCGGATTCCTCCGAAATTTGGCATCTGCATTCTTTGCGACAAGACGTCTCTTGGTATTACGTTTCAGCAAGATCCGCCTGTAGGTGGCGCCACTGGGTCTTGTTCCAATCGTTAGTGCATGTCCGTGCATGTCCGTGCAAATACTTCGTAAGCGATATCTCCTAAATACTTTGTCGGATTCCTCCGAAATTTGGCATCTGCATTCTTTGCGACAAGACGTGTGTTGGTATTACGTTTCAGCAAGATCCGCCTGTAGGTGGCGTCACTTGGTCTTGTTCCAATCTTTAGTGCATGTCCGTGGATGTTCGTGCAAATGCTTCATAAGCGATAACTCCTAAATGCTTTGTCGGATTCCTCCGAAATTTGGCATCTGCATTCTTTGTGACAAGACGTCTGTTGGTATTACGTTTCAGCAAGATCCGCTTGTAGGTGGCGCCACTGGGTCTTGTTCCAATATTTAGTGCATGTCCGTGCAAATACTGCGTAAGCGATAACTCCTAAATGCTTTGTCGGATCCCTCCGAAATTTGGCATCTGCATTCTTTGCGACAAGACGTCGCTGGTATTACGTTTCAGCAAGATCTGCCTGTAGGTGGCGCCACTGGGTCTTGTTCCAATCTTTAATGCATGTCCGTTCATGTTTGTTCAAATCCTTCGCGAGCGATAACTTTCGAACAATTTGTCGGATTTCTTCGAAATTTGGTAAATGCATTCCCTGCGACAAAACACCGTTGGTGATGCGTTTCAGCAAAATCCACCCGGAGGTGGCGCCACTAGAGTTCATTCCATTATTCCATGCTGCAAGTGATAACTTTCTGGGTAACATGAGAAACGTTGCGGCTCATCGGATTCTTCTCAAATTTGGCATGCATTTACCATGACAGGAGCTGTTGCTTGGGATTGCCTTTCGCTCACTTGCACTCACAGGTGGCGCCACGTGGTGGCAACGTCACAAATTCGTTTCCGGGTAATAACTTGAGAACTGACCTGTGACCATCGGATTCTTCTCAAATTTTGTAAGAATGTACCGTGACATAAGATGTCGCTTGATAATGCATTTCACTGACTTGCGCCTAGAGGTGGCGTCACCTGGTATCAAAATCTAAATTTGGTTTCTGGGCAATAACTTGAGGACCCTCATCGGATTCTTCTCAAATTTGGTATGCAGATGTCCCCACGATACCATGTTCCTTGGGATTGTATTTTTCCCGCTTCTGCCTACAGGTGGCGTCTCCTGGTGGAAAAATTTGTTTCCGGGCAATAATTTGGCAACTGCTCATCAGATTATTCTCAAATTTTGTATTCATATGTGACCCGCCCCAAATAACATGAACACAGGTGGGCATCTAGTACCGGCAATAACTTGAGGACCCCTCTTCAGAGTCTCAAAGTTCATATGCCGATACCATGACATGAGATGTCATTTGGGATTGTGTTTTGCCTGCTTGCACCTACATGTACAGGTGGTGACTCCTTGTGGCAAAGTCTAAATTTGGTTTCTGGGCAATAGGTTGAGGATGCCTTCATATTCTTGTCAAATTTAGTTTGCAGATAATATGCCATGAGTTGTCTCTTGGGGTTGCATTTCAGTTACATAATTTTCATGCTACATGGTAAAGAAAATATATTACAGTAGCAATCAACATTCAGTCAGCCATTCGGAGTTGATCTCAAAACCTGGGAAGGTGGAAAGACCCCTCTGCTTCTTACGCCTGTGAAGTAGCTGTTGCCATCCTCATGAATATCTTCTGAAACCGACAGCGCTTATAAATATTGCTGCCATTTTGGCGGGGGAGCTAGCATCCTCTGGCTGCTTGTCCTGTTACGACTGCACATGCATGATCATCAAATTCATGTAGGTCATTTCATTGCTATTAAACCTGGAAAAAGTCTTCGAAATGCTTAAAAATAACTCCTGGAAGAACTGTATATATTTCGTGTTCTCGCGGGGGAAAGATGCCACATGTTTACTTTGCCAAAATTTGTTCCCGAAATTCGTCAATCCTGAAAAACTCCTGGAAAAAAATCCTGGAATTTTTGCCTGCTGTGAGTGTATGAACCCTGTAATTACATTGTATATACCCGAGTACATGTACTTTAGAAACTGGAGGGGTGGGATCGAGGTTCTCCCTGTATTTCTAAATGCCAACCCAAGGTCATGGTCAAAAATGAATGTCAATATTCTGACCACATACATGTACCTCCCATTCATGCCATTTGAAAGGAATCTCAATGAGACTTGACTGTGCTCCAGTAGAGGGCGCCACATGATGAAGTGATTCATGTATTACATCCCTTCATCTCTCCACGGCCATGCAGGATATCTATTTGTGCAAAAAAATCATCTCTCGTGTAAGCATATCCTACTCACTGGTGTAAACTTTATTTTTTCATGTTCACGGTCATGTGAAAGTGCTTAGCAATTTTGTGAGATATAAAATATTTATCTCCAAAGAGAACTCTTCTTACTGTGAATAATAATGAATAATAAATAACCCCATCAGCTTAACGATGCAGTACTTATCTTAAGGGGGATTTATATACCGAAAATCTGATTAATCCCACCCCTTGTGAGTCTTTTGACGATTTCTTCCCAATGGTTTGCAGTACGGTCATGAAAATTCACCCACTTGTCAATCTAGACACGGGGAAGATATTGCAAGAGGAGAAATGGGGGGAAAATAATTTCATATTTACTTCATATTGTTTATTATTATAGTCAATATGACTGTCAATCAGGCTTAACCCAGTGAAGTATAAGAACCTCAAATGCAGCATCAAATTGATGCACAAGAAACTTCCCAGAGTGTAGGGGGGAATTGTCATTTGTACAGATGCATAGATGGAATGGGTGGATGTATATTTGAAGATGCTTCAGATGTTAGGTCTGCATGTATATTAAATTGATTGGAAAAATATTTTTCAATCAGTCTCATTCTGAGCCCAACTGTTTTATTTTATTGTATAAAATTGTTTATTTGTTCAAATGTATATGTAATTCAATTCAGATCACCGGTTCACCACAGCAATATATTCATTCATGAAATTTAAATTGTGGTTGAAATGACTTGTCTCATGGAGTGGTCTGTATAATGTTAATGCAAAATGCCAATGCAAAATGCCACTATAAATTTCAGCCAATCAGTGAAGCAACATCCTCTGTATATTGACCAATTAGATCAATTGTTTTACGTGACCACGGAATGTTGTCATTTGACAACAGATTAGTGTACAATAAGAGTGGGCGGAACACGGTCTGTTATGCACGTTGGTCAAGGTTTCGCCTTTGGCTCAGAAAGAAACCTTGATGTTGTGAAGATACATTCTCCCAATGTCAGAGTTTGTAACCTCCTAAAATATCGGTATAACACCCTCTGACTGCACTGTGCAGAAAATCACGACGCGCATGCACAGTCAGTCTGTATCGATTTAGATCTACATCAGGAGCATGTATTTGCAATAGAGATTCACAATGCACCCACTATATGTGGTAAAGGAATTAACCAGTTTTATGCTGATTTATTACACAAGAACACACTGTTCAACGATGTTTTTTGGCCAAGAGCCATGCACACAAATGCTGCACACTGTGATTTCAACCCCAGTGCAATCAGAGGGTAGGTATATCTGACAGTAGGAGGAAAACAATCTAATACCCTGAGAATGTGCTGATAGGGACTGGTTGTTTTAATCTTCCTCGCCATAGACCTGATCGCACTGGGGACGCGGTCCTCCACACTCTAAAATTTTTGCTGGAATACATTTTTACTTGTAACTAAATATAATGGCCAAACCAAAAACAAATGGAGTTGAAACACATTTAATCAATATATTATGTGTACATATAATTTTTGATTTGAGGTGTCATTTTTATGTGCCCGTCTTTAGATGAGGTCGTACATTGCAATCACAATTACCATCTGTCCATCCATTAAATTTACTTGTCCATGCGATATCTCCAGCTCCATATTATGGATTGGTACCAAGATTCGGGTATATGTTGCCCATGGAACAAAGAAGAACCCTATCAATTTTTATGGCAAAAGGTCAAGGTCATTTTGGTCAGAAAATCTGCACAAAAATAAGGAAAATCTCCATTTCCATGTTATGGATTGGTAGCAGTACTAAACTTTGGATATACAGTGCAAAGAAGAGCCCCATTTTATGTCAAAAATATTCACCAAGGCCTGAAAAACTGCACAAAAAAAAAAGAAGGAAAATCTCCTGTTTCAAGCTATGAATTGGTTCAAAACTTGAGTATATCTCGCCCACGAAGCCAAGAAAACCCATATTTATTTTAGGTCAATGGTCATATTTTTTTCCAGCTAGAAAATATGGAAACAATAGAAAAAAGTAATCCATATATAGTTAACTTCAATTCCGAGATGTGGATTTGCTTTAAAGATTCCGGACAAATGTGATGGACAAAATCCGGACAAATCCTCATTCATATGCTTCTAGTCTCAAGTGGTAAAAGCTTGAAAATAAGTTGAAGGTGCATAGATTTTTGTGTTATTCTATAGATTTTGATCGGCACAGTGCTTATATTTTTACATTCCCTGTTAATGTGTGTACATGTAGATGTTAATTTTTAAAGTGACTGCGAAATATAGCTTTCAGCCGGTTGTCTTATTTGCTGTTTCTGTCTGAAGTGTACATCGATTGTCTCGTTAACATAATTATGCCACTGTGATGCATCATGTCAAATCTTATACACTTACAACAGGTAGTGCCCTCTGGTGGCCAACAAGTCAACAACTGTCTGTGCTGATTGGCATAAAGTCAACATTGAAATGAAGAATGCAACAGATTGTTTTCAGAATTTACAAAAAGTGTTTCTTAGTTGCAGTGTTTTTTAATGTAAATATTTTTAATACTATACATGTATGTCTTGGGTATAGGTTGTGTTGTCTCTGTATTAATTTATAGTCAGATGTAAATAGTTCTAATTCTGTAGCTAGTCTGCTTGTTACGGTTCTAAATAGAATTTCTTGAAATTTTGTAATGAAAATCCACAAATAGTTTTGAGATTCTGTGCTGAATGTCTCTGTCTTGGTAATAATGGCTATGACACTGACAAAACCCACTGGTCTGAGAAATGTGAGACAGACAGTATACATATAGTTCCAGTAGGTTAACGTTGTGAGTTTGGGTCAGGCTCGGAGTTCAACATGTACGGTTAAATTCATCTCCGTTTGATATACTGGATGAATGGCATGTTCATGGTTAATTTATTATGTATTTGATGATAATAAGCTTTAATAGATTGATGATACATGTCTTCCAATCATGCAATTTTAATTGTTCATAATATTTTATATATTACAATATTGCTTGCTGATTGTCCTATGATCAATAATCTTGCCAAATGTGAAAACATGAAGAAGTAAAATTTGCTATGTTATCAATGTCTTTTTTTGTTCTAGAGTTTATCTTTTATTCTTTGAGAGCAATAATAGTTTTTCAGCAGACATGTACAGTTACCAGGTTATTGAGATCCCGCTCTCTAAAATGGAGGTAAAAAATGTCTGTCTGTCTTTTGCTGAAAACTTTTTAATAACAATGCTCCAAAACTGTAGGCACATTAATCTATCTATCGTTCCATGTGCTAAAATTAATTTGCCATTGAAGAAATGCATCAATGTTGTTTCAATAGCTTGACAAATATTTGGCCTATTATCATGCAAATTAGATGGATGACTACCATTTGATAGGAATTTATATGTCTGTGTGCATCTCAAGAGGGTTTTGCTAAATTCATTATGTAATCTGATTTATTGAGCAAAACTGACCTTTTTATCCCACGCCAGACCCTGGTCGGAGGATACAGAATCGCTGTTTGTCATGTTTGTGTGTGTGTTAATGTATGCATCACATTTTATCGTTTTATCAATAACTTGAAAACTATTTATTCAATTCACTCCAAATTTTAACTGAATAGCTTTCTTGCTATTGATTATGAGGGCAAAAGTCAAGGCCAAAAAAAGCTACAAATATAAAGAGGGAAATCTTCAGCTCCAGTTTAGAATGCCAATGAGGGAAAGAAGAAAGTTATGTTAAGTTTAGGTCAAAAGGTCAAAGATCAAGTTCACTGTTGAAAAATGGAAAATCTCCTGTTCCATGTCCAGAATTGCTTCAAAATTTGATGCCTACCTAGCATATTGGGCAGAGAATAACCCTATTACTTTGAGGTCAAAAGGTCAAACAATGGTGAAGGTCACTTAGGCCAGAAAATATGAAAAAGTGGGAAATTGTGAACTCCAGTTCAGAGATGTGGATTTTTATCAAATTCCAAGTATGCCCCAAACCCCTAAGTAATTGATTTTGATTCGGCCAATAGTTATTCTCATCAGTGGTGTGTCTGTCTGTCCATCCTTCTGTCCATAGTCAGGGTGAAGCACAATACCTCCTGAAGGACTATAGCCAGGCTCTCCAAATTTATACAACAACCTAATTTGAAAGGTCGAATTCTAGTTTTTGCAATATTTTTTGGATTATTATAATTAGGGTATCCAAATTCATATTACACATAAAACTGATGATGAACTGTGGGTACCTATCCTAAAGATCTCGCTTGGGATTGTCATCAGTATTGGTTAATAGTCCCTAATCTGTTAATTCTCCAGTTTATACCTTAAACCGTTTATTTCTGGAAAACTTATCATGGGGGGTCGAAATTTGGCATGATCATACTCGACTAGGTCAAAACAAGTGGTGCCTCAGTTTTGTAAATGTTGTGCTAGTTGAGGTATTCATGTTCAAAGTGTTACCATCGCATTTTGGTTAATTATAAAAACGAACAAACAAAACATAAAATTCCACACACAAAAAATCTGGGACAAATTTCCAAAAAGCTGAAGCACCATTATTTGTCGAATTGTTGTTCTCCTCGGCAAAGTTAAGTTTAATGGAAAATTTGGAACTTGTCAGAAGATAAACCATTTCAAAATGGAGGCTCGACCATTTTATGAAAAGACAACATATTCGCCAGAAAAATAAGCTGTGCAAGATTTTTCAGCTGAGAAGAACTATACGTATTTTCATATCCGATCAATGGGGTGGTAATCCGTTTTCCAGTTTTTTCTTGCCTGGATGGTCAGAGAATAGGCTACGGCGGTCCTCGTTAGGATTGCAGATCTGATCGTATATGTTTTGAATCGCTCTTTCTTAGTTTCCGTATATTTGTGTTGAATTTCGGTTGGATTTTTATACTGCGGTTTCGTGAACGTGTCCAACTATGCGAAATTATGTGCAGATATCCTGTGGATTTACTGTGCTGAGAACGTCGAAAGTTTCTTCAGTTTTTCTCAGTTCAGGCTGAATTAATTACGTGATGTTTTGTTCGAGCACCAATCTAGGTAAACCAAGATGGTACAGGATAAAATTAGTGATGATCATGGCTATGTCTGCATGGTTAACATATAGTAAAGTTGCCTGATCGTGTACATAGACAAACGCAATTAGAGATTAGATCCTCCGGCGGTAATCATTTCTTCGAGATATGCTCCTCCGGCGGTATTTGTACCATATACGATCATGCATGAGCTAGAAAAACTAACATTGACCGAAGTAGAT
>JAVTVY010021773.1:0-96215 GCA_036873755.1 Hanleya hanleyi
GTACGTCCGTCCGTCCGTCAGTTACCGCATTTTAGGCAAAACCGCTTGAGACACAACCACCAAATTTTCAACACTTATTTATATAGTGCTAAGTCCGACGCCTATCGAAAATGGCTTCCCTCGGCCCATATTTTACAGAGTTCTGCCCCTTTACAGATTTTTTAATTTCTATTTCTGTCCTATATGCCTGAATGTAACTAACTATATCTGCAGAACTGTGTTCAGTATAGCTACTATATTTTGGAAACTTGTTTATATTGTTGTATTCTACAAGCCAACAAAGGATTACTCGCCTCGGCTTATGGAGTTATGCCCCTTTCGGATGTAATAATCTTCGATTTTGTTAGTTGTAGCTGAGTGTACAAGTTATATCTGCAGATCCGTGTTCGGTACAACTTATTCATCTTGGTTCTTATTTCACAGAGTGCTAAGTCAGACGCCAATCGAAAGTGGCGTCCCTCGGCCCATACTTTACAGAGTTATGCCCCTTTACAGATATATTAACTTCTATTTATCCCTGAATGTAACCAACTATATCTGTAGAACTGTGTTCGATATAGCTACTATATTTTGGAAACTTAGTTATATTCTTGTATTCTGCAAGCCAACAAAGGATTACTCGCCTCGGCTTATGGAGTTATGGCCCTTTCCGGATGTAATAATCTCCGATTTTGCTATCTGTAGATGAATGTACAAGTTATATCTGCAGATCCATGTTCGATACACCTTATTCGTCTTGGTTCTTATTTTACAGTAGTGCTAAGTCAGACGACTATCGAAAGTGGCGCCCCTCGGCCCATACTTTACAGAGTTATGCCCCTTTACTGATACATTAATTACTATTTCTGTCCTGTATGCCTGAATGTAACCAACTATATCTGCAGAACTGTGTTCAGTATAGCTAGTATATTTTGGACACTTATTTATATTGTTGTATTCTACAAGCCAACAAAGGATTACTCGCCTCGGCTTATGGAGTTATGCCCCTTTCGGATGTAATAATCTTCGATTTTGTTAGTTGTAGCTGAATGTACAAGTTATATCTGCAGATCCGTGTTCGGTACAGCTTATTCGTCTGGTTCTTGTTTTACAGAGTGCTAAGTCAGACGCCTGTCGAAAGTGGCGCCCCTTGGCCCATATTTTACAAAGTTATGCCCCTTTACAGATATATAATTTTTCTATTTCTGTCCCATATGCCTGAATGTAACCAACTACCGGTATATCTTGATCATCTCACATAGAACTATCTCTTCCCCAATTCACACTACACATGGGTCTCAGTCACTTGGAGAAAGCTGAGGGGTTTTGATTAGATCAATCTCATGTTTCAACTGCGCAGACGCAGCGAGGTCACAAAAGGTCATTTGTACCAACGGCCGCATTCTGGCCAGGTTAAAAGTGGGTCATATTTTGGGAAAAGTACTTTTTCTGTGGAATTAAATTTTGTTCAGGGTAAATAGATTTTTTAATGATTTTACGTACAGTTGAACAAAATATCAAAGTTCTGTTTTCCAGCACTCGGTCTATCTCTCCAAAGTTAAAAACTTCCGAGTTGGTACAAACAGGAAGTTCACGAAAAGCTGCGCACACACTGCGCAGTTGCAAAAAAATGAAATGGCAATAGAGTCTATTTATATGTCATTATCAGGACAATATTTAATGCCACTAAATATATCTAAGATTTTACCCGTTTACATTTATTCCAATTTCTCGCATTACCCTTTTTCTTCTAATTTTTCGAACAGTATTTTTTTTATACTTGGAAGCAGAAAAAGAACATCTTTTTTCAACTGAGGCTAAAATACTGTAGCTTGGATATGTTAATCATCCCTAGAACTGAAAAGATAACTAGTAAAATTTGTAGAATTCTAACAGAATTTCTCTCCGCAGATGCTTGAAGTTAAGTTTGGCTGTCTGAATAATTAGAAGAAATAGGGTAGTACCTGTATGAAAGTTACATGTATTTATAACTTGCACAGTGCAATCTGCCTTAAACAGACACCTGTAGTTTGTGGCAGCTTTCCAACGATTCATGGACATAGCTTCCTATGCCTGTGTCTCTTTATTCAGTTTCACTCAGACATGCCAGATAAATCAAAATGTCTGTAGAGCTAGTCAGAAAAAACAGTAATTTGTTTTCCTTAATATTTTGGTTAAGAGATACAAACTGAATATCAGGTTTTATACTTAAGAATCATCAGTTCAGGGAATATTACTTGGCTTATAGCTATAATGGTAATTTCTTTTATATATAGATGTATACATGGATTAACTATATTCATCATATTTATATTATTGTTTTGTTTTGTGCAGTTTGTACCTTGAACATTTCATTCCATTTTTGTAGCTCTTTGTATTTGAACAGTGCTATTTATTTACCCAGTAATTTTACTTGTATATTCAATGATGGGATCGTCATTTAGATGTCTTTCAAATCTTTTTATGGCATGTATTTTTTATTTAATATGGATTTTTTTATACAATCAGAATAAGTATATGATAAGCCCTCTAATAATTGAATAACAGATGTCCACTTTCTTTCTCCAGATTTCAGGTTGATCAAAGGACCTTGTATCTTTAGGTGGGTAAATGGCCCCAGGTCAGGTGCAATACAGAGTACCAAAATAAAATTGTATTCAGAAAAATTCCAAGGCATGGAGTCTCATCATTCTCGAGTAACAGGGCTGTGTAGTAAAGCATTCGTACAAAATAGTTGTTTCTGAGGGGAAAACAATTCCTATTGTTCTCTGTAAACACATGAAGATAAACGATAACCAGAACCAGATTTGGTCTACGACAACATATTGGAACAGCGAGTATGCTGTATCAAGCTAATTCTGGTTATCGTTTATCTTCATACGTTTATCATGTTTATAGAAAGAAATATTAGGTGTTTTTGCCTCAAAATTGGTGGTTTAAGATAAACGATAACCAGAACCAGATTTGGTCTACGACTACATATTGGAACAGTGAGTATGCTGTATCAAGCTGGTTCTGGTTATCGTTTATCTTCTAGTTTTGGGCAGTTATTGGGCAATTCCAAAGTTTATGAATCTGTTTCAATTTTTGTCTTGTCAGTAAGATATCATTTTATTCTCAAATAAGAAAAACCTTCCAATTTCTTAAAATGGGAGCCTGACAAGAATTATTTTCTTAAATTTTCATAAAATTTTAAGAAATTGTAAGAAAATAATTCTTGTCAGGCTCTCATTTTAAGAAATTGGAAGTTTTTTCTTATTCTTTCTTATTTGAGAACAAAATGATATCTTACTGACAAGACAAAACTTGAAACAGATTCATAAACTTTGGAATTGTCCAAAAACTGCCCAAAACTATCTCCCTAATAATGCATTTTTCTTATTTAAGAAATTCAAGAAAATCTAAGAAATTTCAAGAAATTGGCAAGAAAATTATTTTTTACTGTGTAGATGTATATACAGGGATTAACTATATTCATTATATTTATATATTGTTTTGTTTTGTGCAGTTTGTACCTTGAACATTTCATTCCATTTTTGTAGCTCTTTGTATTTGAACGGTGTTATTTATTTACCCAGTAATTTTACTTGTATATTCAATGATGGGATCGTCATTTAGATGTCTTTCAAATCTTTTTATGGTATGTGTTTTTTATTTAATATGGATTTTTATACAATGAGAATTCACGTTGATCTAATGACCTTGTATCTTTAGGTGGGTAAATGGCCCCAGGTCAGGTGCAATACAGAGTACCAAAATAAAATTGTATTCAGAAAAATTCCAAGGCACTGAGTCTCATCATTCTCGAGTAACAGGGCTGTGTAGTAAAGCATTCGTGCAAAATAGTTGTTTCTGAGGTGAAAACAATTCCTATTGTTCTCGGTAAACACATGAAGATACATTTATGTGATGACCAGTACCAGATTTGGTCTATGACTACATATTGGAACAGCGAGTACGCTGTATCAAGCTAATTCTGGTTATCGTTTATCTTCATGTGTTTATAGAAAGAAATATTAGGTGTTTTTGCCTTAAAATTGGCTATTTAAGATAAGCGATAACCAGAACCAGATTTGGTCTACGACTACATATTGGAACATCGAGTATGCTGTATCAAGCTGGTTCTGGTTATCGTTTATCTTCATACGTTTATAGAAAGAAATATTAGGGGTTTTTGCCTCAAAATAGGACATTTTGTACTTCTCAGCCCTGTTATTCGAGAATGACGAGACTGTGTCTTCTGCAACTTTTATGAGTATACAATATAATATTTGACGTCATGCCAACTGAACAATTTCTTATATATGCAATATTTATTTTTGGCACTTCTACTGCACCTGTTCTGGGGTCATTGTGAATAGATTCACTTGAAATTTCAGAATAGAAATTTAGATACTGTGAAAGAATTTCAGTGCTCTGAAAATTTGGCTTTGATATATTGCCGAAAATCTCATTCCCTCGTAATTTGAGACAGACAGTACTTATGGTTTGCTTGGGGGGGGGCTGTCATCCATCCCTCTAATCCAATGATTGTTGGAACAGCAATTCAGAGTTCACCAAGGGATCATATATACTTTTCTATGTGGAGGCAGAGTCAGTACAGAACAATTAGACTTTTTACACCCTCCCTAACATGTCAAATGTTCAAACATGACAATTTTACACACTTTTTATATGCACGCCCAAAAGGCGGACGTATTACATGTATGTGATGGTGGTTTCCGTCACGGTCCGTCTCTCCGGTTCTCGTGTCCGGTCTATATCTGGGACAGTTTCCTATCCACAGCTCCAATTTTTGGCGAGTGGATACCCTACGGGGAGACGATGTGTCGCGTACCAAAATGAAGGTCGAGGTCACAGGTCAAAGGTCACTGGCCTAAAAAACAGGAAATCACTGAAGTGTTCATGTCCGGACTATATCTGTGAACGTTTTCTATCCACAGTTGCAATTTTTTTGTGAGTGGATATGCCAGGTGGAGAAGATGTCGCGTACCGAAATTGAGGTCGAGGTCAAAGGTCACTGTTACCCAAAAATCAGGAAATCATTGATCATTGACAGTTTTCTATCTACAGTTCTAAGTATTTTTCTTATTTAAGAAATTCAAGAAAATCTAAGAAATTTCAAGAAATTGGCAAGAAAATTATTTTTTACTGTGTAGATGTATATACAGGGATTAACTATATTCATTATATTTATATATTGTTTTGTTTTGTGCAGTTTGTACCTTGAACATTTCATTCCATTTTTGTAGCTCTTTGTATTTGAACGGTGTTATTTATTTACCCAGTAATTTTACTTGTATATTCAATGATGGGATCGTCATTTAGATGTCTTTCAAATCTTTTTATGGTATGTGTTTTTTATTTAATATGGATTTTTTTATACAATGAGAATTCACGTTGATCTAATGACCTTGTATCTTTAGGTGGGTAAATGGCCCCAGGTCAGGTGCAATACAGAGTACCAAAATAAAATTGTATTCAGAAAAATTCCAAGGCACTGAGTCTCATCATTCTCGAGTAACAGGGCTGTGTAGTAAAGCATTCGTGCAAAATAGTTGTTTCTGAGGTGAAAACAATTCCTATTGTTCTCGGTAAACACATGAAGATACATTTGTAAACGATGACCAGTACCAGATTTGGTCTATGACTACATATTGGAACAGCGAGTACGCTGTATCAAGCTAATTCTGGTTATCGTTTATCTTCATGTGTTTATAGAAAGAAATATTAGGTGTTTTTGCCTTAAAATTGGCTATTTAAGATAAACGATAACCAGAACCAGATTTGGTCTACGACTACATATTGGAACATCGAGTATGCTGTATCAAGCTGGTTCTGGTTATCGTTTATCTTCATACGTTTATAGAAAGAAATATTAGGGGTTTTTGCCTCAAAATAGGACATTTTGTACTTCTCAGCCCTGTTATTCGAGAATGACGAGACTGTGTCTTCTGCAACTTTTATGAGTATACAATATAATATTTGACGTCATGCCAACTGAACAATTTCTTATATATGCAATATTTATTTTTGGCACTTCTACTGCACCTGTTCTGGGGTCATTGTGAATAGATTCACTTGAAATTTCAGAATAGAAATTTAGATACTGTGAAGAATTTCAGTGCTCTGAGAAAATTTGGCTCTGATATATTGCCGAAAATCTCATTCCCTCGTAATTTGAGACAGACAGTACTTATGCACTGCCAAAAATAGGGTACTTAAATAAGTTTATTTACCTCAATTCTAGATAAATTACCTTAAAACAAGAAATGCTTTCTTAGTTTGTCCCATTTTGCCAGATTTATCTTATTTTAAGAAAAATTATCTTAAATAGGATTTAATTTTACTAGATATATCTTGTTATAAGAAAAGTTATCTTAAATAAGATTTATTTTTACCAGATGTATGGTGTGATAAGAAAAGTTATCTTAACTAAGATGTCTTTTCTGTGATTTGTCTCCATAAAATGTAAGATCGTGAATCGAGTGGAACCGGATCGCTACACTAATAGTATGAACCTGCGGTTTCCTGAAAGAAATTGTTCATTGTCAATTTGTAAGAGTTACTGTTACAACTTGCCTGAGATATACATGAAATTATATCTACTACTTGAGTGAGGAACATATTTTTGTAATTTAGTATTTTTATCTGCGAATCCACCTTCACGTGCGGTTATGGTTTTCATATGGGTTCATGTATTTGCCGCCATTTTCAACTGAAATCTTCTCTTCTTCCACAATTCTCGCGAATGATGTTGGTATCCAGGAACATTATTAGGAAACTCAACTGAGCCTCTCAGTGGATCGTTCTACAGATGATTGAGAGTAGTATGTTGCTCAATGTGTTCAAACTGAGTGAAAACGTCGAAAATGAGATTTGCTTTCTTTGGGAGTGGATTTACAGATATACAACAACAACAACAACAAATTGGAAAACATAAACTAGATCCTAGGGGCTTATGTTGGTGAAAGTGCGGATCTGCAGATCTGTTTCGTCGTTTTTGACTACCTGAACACAGGCAATTAGAAAGTAAGTTTAAGACTGGTACATTGGTTTCAAAGCAAACGCGAAAAAATATATGTATAAAAAGCAAAGATACAAGCTCGACCTCCCATGTGCACAGCAATGTAGAAATGTATTTCCAAGAAAAGCTTCCCCATGTCAAAGAGATATAAGAAAGCAACACATTTTTATATACATTAGCTAATCAAATTATTTAATATTTACAGTATAATGCAAAAAAAAATTGAAAATGTATTTTTGAATTCTCCATTTTGGGGTTGAATAAGCTTATTCATTATATATTCAAACCAAAGTCATTGCATCAAACCAGTGACTGCAGTCTATTCAGGAAAGACCTTGTCTGCGACTAAACATTGGGACTTTCTCCACCACTAAGCACCTGATGAGCACAAAGGCTGAGCAATTCTATTTGAACAGTTTAGGTGTTTTTACTATCAAGAGTGCAATATGCTGTTATATTTGTAATGTCGACAATGTCGAGAATTGAAGACGACAGATTTTCTGAATTTGAGAAGTATCCATCATCTTTGGTGTTTGGCCATTTTGCATGGTTTTAATTATATCAGTCTGTTGTCATATAATACAACTTTGACATGAGCGAGAAATGTTGTGCAAATATATTTTAGTATTACTGCTATAAATGGAAAGAAATACTTGTCAAGGAGAGGTTTTAAGGATGAATGCCAGAACAAAGGCCTTAAAATATTTAAAATATATTCTTTACATATACGACTTACTTTTGCCCTTCAATTGCATGATGGGTTGAAAGCTACGTTAAATCCCATCACTCACTCACACTTCAATTGCATGACATCATTTTATCATGTTTTTATTTTACATGTATACTGCTAACTGTAACAAGCATATATTCATGTTCAGATTTTGGCAGTAATATGATATAAAAAAACTTAAATTAACTAGAGCATAGTCTGAGGGATGCACACATTTGATCAAAATGATCAGTAAGGCTGCTTACAAGATACCCCCCGTAAGGGCATAGATACATGGGGGTGGTTAACGTTTCACGAGTAAGCTGAATGGGATTGTGGCAGTGGAAATCATCAGTAAGCATGCTTACAAGATACCCCCCGGATGCACATTTGATAGGAATTGACGAGCATTTGTAGAGGAATATAAGTATACATGTTATGAGTGGCGGCACAGTATGTAACTAGTTGACAATGAGACCTCGCTCGGTTGGAGTGCGGTTAACGGATTGTCTATGCATGTGTCGTGACGATACTCAGATGAGTTTAATGGATTGTTCAGAAAATTGATGTTAATAATGATTGTTGAGAATGGGGTTGTGCAGGCATATTGTGTTTTACCTAACTGTTGTTACCACTAGAACCGTGTAGACTTGAAATGGGCTGTTGCAACAGATAGGCGAATTACTGTCATCTGGATAACCATATTGAAGAGGAAAAGGAAGTCACCATATTGAAGAGGAAAAGGAAGTAAATGGGAAGTGAAATATTAAACTTACTACCTGTAGACGCATATGCAACATCCTGAGCTAGGTCTCATGGTATGGCAGCTACATACAAAATTTGAGAAGAATCTAATCAGCCGTTGTCAAGTTATGCTCCAGAAATGGAATGTTACGGATCAACTGAGAAAATTCTGCCCATAGGTGGCGCCACCTGCAGACGCACATGCGCCAAACGCAATCCCAAGCAAGGTCTCATGGTAAGGTAGCTACATACCAAATCTGAGAGGAATCCAATTAGCTGTTAAGTTATGCTCCGGAAACGAAATGTTACGGACCGACAAGAAAAAGTTTTGACCCTAGGTGGCGCCACCTGTAGATGCACATGCGCCAAACGCAATCCCAAGCGAGGTCTCATGGTAAGGTAGCTACATACCAAATTTGAGAGGAATCCAAGTAGCGGTTGTCAAGTCATGCTCCGGAAACGAAATGTTACGAACTGACTTGAGAAACTTTTGACCCTATGTGGCGCCACCTGTAGACGCACATGCGCCAAACGCAATCCCAAGCGAGGTCTCATGGTATGGCAGCTGCATACCAAATTTGAAAGGAATCCAAGTAGCGGTTGTCAAGTTATGCTCCGGAAACGAAATGTTACGGACTGACATGAGAAACTTTTGACCATAGGTGGCGCCACCTGTAGACGCACATGCGCCAAACGCACTCCCAAGCGAGGTCTCATGGTAAGGTAGCTACATACCAAATTTGAGAGGAATCCAAGTAGCGGTTGTCAAGTTATGCTCCAGAAATGAAATGTTATGGACTGACATATGAGAAACTTTTGACCCTAGGTGGCGCCACCTGTAGACACACATGCGCCAAACGCAATCCCAAGCGAGGTCTCATGGTATGGCAGCTGCATACCAAATTCGAAAGGAATCCAAGTAGCGGTTGTCAAGTTATGCTCCGGAAACGAAATGTTACCGACTGACATGAGAAACTTTTGACCATAGGTGGCGCCACCTGTAGACGCACATGCGCCAAACGCAATCCCAAGCGAGGTCTCATGGTAAGGTAGCTACATACCAAATTTGAGAGGAATCCATGTAGCGGTTGTCAAGTTATGCTCCGGAAACGAAATGTTACGGAATGACCCTAGGTGGCGCCACCTGTAGACGCACATGCGCCAAACGCAATCCCAAGCAAGGTCTCATGGTATGGTAGCTGCATACCAAATCTGAGAGGAATCCAACTGGCGGTTGTCAAGTTATGCTCCGGAAACGAAATGTTACAAACTGACTTGAGAAACTTTTGACCCTAGGTGGCGCCACCTGTAGACGCACATGCGCCAAACGCAATCCCAAGCGAGGTCTCATGGTAAGGTAGCTACATACCAAATTTGAGAGGAATCCAAGTAGCGGTTGTCAAGTTATGCTCCGGAAACGAAATGTTACGAACTGACTTGAGAAACTTTTGACCCTAGGTGGCGCCACCTGTAGACTCACATGCGCCAAACGCAATCCCAAGCGAGGTCTCATGGTATGGCAGCTGCATACCAAATTTGAAAGGAATCCAAGTAGCGGTTGTCAAGTTATGCTCCGGAAACTAAATGTTACGGACTGACATGAGAAACTTTTGACCATAGGTGGCGCCACCTGTAGACGCACATGCGCCAAACGCAATCCCAAGCGAGGTCTCATGGTAAGGTAGCTACATACCAAATTTGAGAGGAATCCAAGTAGCGGTTGTCAAGTTATGCTCCGGAAACGAAATGTTACAAACTGACTTGAGAAACTTTTGACCCTAGGTGGCGCCACCTGTAGACGCACATGCGCCAAACGCAATCCCAAGCGAGGTCTCATGGTAAGGTAGCTACATACCAAATTTGAGAGGAATCCAAGTAGCGGTTGTCAAGTTATGCTCCGGAAACGAAATGTTACGGACCGACATGAGAAATTTTTGACCATAGGTGGCGCCACCTGTAGACGCACATGCGCCAAACGCAATCCCAAGCGAGGTCTCATGGTAAGGTAGCTACATACCAAATTTGAGAGAAATCCAAGTAGCGGTTGTCAAGTTATGCTCCGGAAACGAAATGTTACGGAATGACCCTAGGTGGCGCCACCTGTAGACGCACATGCGCCAAACGCAATCCCAAGCAAGGTCTCATGATATGGTAGCTGCATACCAAATCTGAGAGGAATCCAACTGGCGGTTGTCAAGTTATGCTCCGGAAACGAAATGTTACAAACTGACTTGAGAAACTTTTGACCCTAGGTGGCGCCACCTGTAGACGCACATGCGCCAAACGCAATCCCAAGCGAGGTCTCATGGTATGGCAGCTGCATACCAAATTTGAAAGGAATCCATGTAGCGGTTGTCAAGTTATGCTCCGGAAACGAAATGTTACGGAATGACCCTAACTTTTGACCATAGGTGGCGCCACCTGTAGACGCACATGCGCCAAACGCAATCCCAAGCGAGGTCTCATGGTAAGGTAGCTACATACCAAATTTGAGAGGAATCCAAGTGGCGGTTGTCAAGTTATGCTCCGGAAACGAAATGTTACGGAATGACCCTAGGTGGCGCCACCTGTAGACGCACATGCGCCAAACGCAATCCCAAGCACGGTCTCATGGTATGGTAGCTGCATACCAAATTTGAGAGGAATCCAACTGGCGGTTGTCAAGTTATGCTCCGGAAACGAAATGTTACGGACGGACGGACGGACGGACGGACGGACGGACGGACGGACGGACGGACAAGCTGAAACCAGTATACGCCCCCTACACTACGTGTCGGGGGGTATAAAAACGTTAATTGGATTGTAGGGAAATATTTGAAGTGTCACTATGGAGCTCGTTGTTTTATTGATCCTGTGGGGAATATGCGGCGTGGCTGAAATTATTGGGATACCTCTTCTACATGCATAAACTTTTGCATCTAATATGTGCAGACTATTCACTACATGCATCATTTGAATACAATTTCCCCATCTTCAAAATATTTTTTTGTCATTTAATTTGATTAAACGTTGTTTAGCATGTTTTTTCTTAATTAAGTAAATGTTGCTACATGTAGCTCAAGATCCCTTTGTTGAATTTACAAGGTAAGATAATTTATCTTGAAGCCTGTATACATGTTTTCTTGAGTAAGAATATTTAACTCAACAGCCTTGAGAAATATTTTCTTATCCAAGTTAACAGCTTTGAGAAATATTTTCTTATCCAAGTGGTCAGTTTTTCTTGAACAAGTTAATTATCTGGAATAAGTTTAATATTCTTACCCCACTCTAAAAATATCTTACTTTAGATTTCATAGCAAGATAAATTATCTTACTGAAGAAAAAATAAGATTTTTTTTCTTAAATGAGTAAAAAGCGCCAAGATAATTTTTCTTAATTAAGATCTTCGAATAAGATTTGTGAATCTTGAATAAGATAAATAAACTTATAATTTTCTTATCCAAGGAAATATCCATAAGTAAATTATTCTTACCCCACTCCATGATAATTTATCTTATTTCAAGATGATTTTTCTTAAAATAAGTTTTTTTTTCTTGTTTTAAGCAATCTTGGCTTTAAGCAGTGTGGTCAGTTTGGGGGGCTGTCATCCATCCCTCTAATCCAATGATTGTTGGAACAGCAATTCAGAGTTCACCAAGGGATCATATATACTTTTCTATGTGGAGGCAGAGTCAGTACAGAACACCAGGACTTTACACCCTCTAACACATGTCAACAAATGTTCAAACATGACAATTTTTTACACACTTTTATATGCACTTCCCAAAAGGCGGACGATATGTGATGGTGGTTTCCGTCACGGTCCGTCTCTCCGGTTCTCGTGTCCGGTCTATATCTGGGACAGTTTCCTATCCACAGCTCCAATTTTTGGCGAGTGGATACCCTACGGGGAGACGATGTGTCGCGTACCAAAATGAAGGTCGAGGTCACAGGTCAAAGGTCACTGGCCTAAAAAACAGGAAATCACTGAAGTGTTCATGTCCGGACTATATCTGTGAACGTTTTCTATCCACAGTTGCAATTTTTTTGTGAGTGGATATGCCAGGTGGAGAAGATGTCGCGTACCGAAATTGAGGTCGAGGTCAAAGGTCACTGTTACCCAAAAATCAGGAAATCATTGATCATTGACAGTTTTCTATCTACAGTTCTAAGTTTTGGTGAGTGGATGCCCTGGGGGGGGAACGATGTGTTGCATATTAAATGTTGTTCAAGGTCAGAGGTCAAAGGTCAGTGTGATCGAAAAATCAGGAAATTGTTAAAAATTTCTAATTTTTGTGAGTGGATTCAATAGGCGGAAATGAAGTCTAGGTCACGGCTTCTTCATTAAATTTGACCTATTTTATTGTATTTTTATACGCCCTCCCAAAAGGCGGACGTATTATGTGATGGCGGGTTCCGTCCGTCTGTCCGGCTGTCTGTCTGTCTGTCTGTCTGTCCGGTTCTCGTGTCCGGTCTATATACCAAAACTGACATAACAAAAATTAGGTCAAGGTCAAAGGTCACTGACCCCAAAATTAGGAAATTATTAAAAATACCATTTTTTGTGTCAGTAGATATATTAGGGGGACAAAATGTGTCACATACCAAAATGTAGGTCAAGGTCAAAGGTCAAGTTCACTGTGACCCCAAAATCGTGAAATTGTTAAAAATCTAGATTTTTTGTGTCCATCGAGAAATTGAGGGGAGACGGTTTGTCATGTACCAAAATTTAGGTCAAGGTCGAAGGTCAAGGTCACTGTGACCCCAAAATCAGGAAATCATTAACAATCATGATTTTTTGTGTGCATTGATAGATTGAGGGAAGACGATGTGTTGTGTACCAAAATTGAGGTCAAGGTCAAAGGTCAAGGTCACTGTGACCCCAAAATCAAGAAATCATTAAAGTCACATTTTCATATGCCTGTCGAAGACGAGGTCGTGTAATGCGATGTTGCGTTCTGTCCATTCATCCATTAACATTTGTTGTCCATGCGATAGCTCTAGTTTCAAGGTATGGATTGGTACCAAACTTTGAGTATGCCTTACTCGCATGGCAAAGTGGAGCCATACATATGAGATCAATTTGTCAAAGGTCTAGGTCGCAGTCCCCCAAAACTGAATCAAGCTTAGCTGACTATATGTGTTGGAATATTGTTGGAATATTCGAAGTTCTTTCCCCTGCATTTATATGGTATTGTCCTCTGGAGTTGTCTCCCATGTTTGAAACGCTTCATTTAGTTAAACTGTTGTGAAATAAAAACCATACATTTACTAATTTAATGGGGAGAGGAGTCCTTTATGAACTTCACACCTGTTTATTAACTCAAGAACAAAGCCATTTACTTCATCACTTTCTTCTTCCTTCATGAAAAATTCTCTCGTCTGAAAGGACCATTTGCAGGGAAACTACTATTTTCTTGTGTTTGACTATTGTCGATTTCAGAGTGGAATATGTGAGCTCTAAGCTCTTGCTTCAAGGTCAACTAGTTACCAGGAGTTAAGCTCATTTTAGTTTATCATTCAATATAAGATGTGATATATGTTACATTCTCATAAGCAAAAAATTGTAGACCTTTCTGGATTGCTAGATCAATTGGAATCAAGGCTATTAAACAACCTTGAAATTTGAACGAATGTAATTCCAGATATACGGGCGTATATTGAAGCCCCTTGGGCTCTTGTTTCATTTCGGGGAAGCACCCCTGTGTGGGTAGTACATGTATGTGATGATGTTTGTGTGTATTTCAATCAGAACGTGTAATACATGTATGTGATGGTGCTTGTGGGTATATTTCACCCATAACAACTGGTACATGTATGTAATGATGTTTATGGGTATTCCACTCATAATGGGTAGTGTGATGATGTTTGTGTGTATTTTACCCATAATGGGTAGTACATGTATGTGATGGTGTTTGTGGGTATTTTTCATGTCAACGGGTAATACATGTATGATGTTTATGGGTATTCCATTCATAATGGGTAGTGTGATGTTTGTGTGTATTTCACCCATTAGTACATGTATTGGGTGAGGTTTGTGGTCCACCTGTAATGGGTAGAAGGCCTGCATGTATGTATGTGTGTATTGCACCCATGACAGGTACTACATGTACGTGATGATGTTTGTAGGTATTCCACCCGTTCGTGTTAGTGTGATGAAGTTCATAGGTATTTCACCGGGTAGTACATATATGTGATGATGTTTGTGTGTATTTTACCGGATAGTACATGTGGTGATGTTTTGGGGTTTATCACCCATAAAGGTTACTGGGGTAGTGCACATCTGTGATGTTTGTTTTGTTGTTGGTCTTTCATCCATAAATTATGGGGGGGGGGGGAGAGGATTTGCATAATGTCGCACTCAAGGTTCATTCACTCATAATTGGTTTGACTATTAGTTGTTTTCCTCAATAATCTTCTGTTAGTGTTATCTGACTTAAAATTATCAAATTATACAGCATTACAGATATTGATAGTGAACTTGAATTTTTTATTTGAATATTATTACACGCAATACGCATGTATGAACATAGTCTGAAAAAGACTGATGTGAGACTTAAGAAAATTAGATTTATTTCTAAAACATTGTGGACTTATTTCTGTATGTTTATACTTATGTTTATATCATATATGTTGTAATAAATTTGATTACCCCTGGTCAGAAATCAGAGTCCTAATCAGAATATTTTAGCTTTTGATGTGATTCAGATATATTAGATAATTCAGGGTAATTTTTATGGTTTCGTATTCCAGAACGATTTGACTTTTTGACCTCAATTTCAATGTTTTATATGATTCTAAAGTGTTATATACATGTATTTCTTTAATATAATTGGCTGTATCATATTTTGAATATATTCTGCGATCTTATTAAAGACGGGTATAGAACCTGGTAAACCAGACCTGAAATTTGATATCTAAAGGCTGTTTGATGACATTTTGACACAAAAATATCCGTTTAATTCATACTACTTAGATGTCCGAAATAGAGAAATGTTACTCCTACCACAAGTCAACCAGTCACATAACTATTTTTACTCTCAGACCCCTTAGGAGACGATTGGTAGCGAGATGTGAGGAGTGTCTCGTCTATTTATCTGTTGTTGCATTAATAGTTTGTGGACCAACTTACAGAAATTAAAAAAATTATAACATAGCCAAGATATCAACTAAACATGACAATATTAAACTGAGAAGTTTGACTAAAAACTGTTTATGGAAGGAAATGCTGGAACAAGTTGACAAGAGGGCAGATAACATGATCTTCTGATGCGAATGAGCCTGGCAAGGTTAAACTCCGAAGATTGGAGTTGGCCATCAATTTTACATGAACAGTTCATCAGCAGAGTACCTGATAACTTTACCTATAAGGTTATATAATTTCAATTTGCATATAGTAAACATGAGTGATTCTTCAAAAATGAGTGTGGCCTTAAGTTCTTAATCAACATTAATGTCTTGGCTTTCCAGGAAAATAATACATAATTAAGGGGAAAATCTGGCTTGCAAGGATATAGCTGATACGTAATACATGTATTTGGTTATAATCCCGTGTTTATGTAAGTTTTATTAATGTAGTCCTATTATTTTGTGAAGATTTGATGATAATCACTCTTGAGGTTATACATGTAATTCTATAACGTATGTAAGATGGTCCATTCAATGATAACTATTGCATGGTTCTTTCATTTATATTTTTCATGTTTATTTGTACATGTGTATTCTGATATTTTTACACACTTCACACATTCATAGCCGCATTATAAAGTTTATTTGTAATATGTTCTATGAAATATAGAATTGCCTTTCCTCAAAATACAAACAAACTTGTGTTGTGAATTTGACCCTAAACGGTATTTTCCATGTTAGATATGGGTGTAGGGTAAACAGAATTAGTCCAACTTATGTCTCAGCTCTGTGCTGTTTATCAGTTTTAAAAACGAAAATTTCCGCCATGACAGACCATACCATACCATACCGACCAAAAGTGAGTTGGGATAGGAAGAATGGTAGGGTACATGTAGATAAGTGATGACAAATCCATGTTGCGGGGTAGATAAGTGATGACAAATCCATGTTGCGACAGAAGAACAGAATATTTCCCCAAGTTCTTACATCAATGATGCAAACGATTGTATAAAATCTTGTTTCTTGTGTTCAATAGACAAGGACGACCAAAATGTGGATTGTAGGAAGTTTCATCCCTCTAGTATCGGGAATAATAAACAGATCAAAGGAATCCTACTCCACCCTGCAAAATAGGAATTAGTACGAGGAAAGGGATTAACCCTGCCATATTTGGATGACTTGGGGTCTGCCCAACCTTGGCAGGGGAGAGGGGGCAAATAACCCTCTTATTTTTTATTTTTTTTGTTACCCCTTGGAATAGAGGGCTGAAACATTCCATACGATATATTTGGGGCGGGCTCTACAAGAAATTGTAAAAATATACAAGATGGCCAGCAAGTTCAAGTTCGGTTCGTAATTTTCCCACCATGATGACGTCATCTTCAGCTCAAAGTTTCAGCTCCCTTCTTATCTGTGTTCCGAAGCTGTGGTGAAAACTTTGGTGAGGGGAGAGGGGGAATCAAAGCCCCCCCCCCCCCCCCGACCAGGTAAGTTTAAGAAGGTGTGCTGTAACTATATCAGTAGTAGTAGTTGAGTATATCTAAACTATTATTTCACCCGGATGTAACTATGACGTCACTTCCGGTTTGTGGAGGATTTTTTGTGGAGGGTCATTGAGTGCACTATAGTTCCGGCAGACTGGCCAGAAAGCTACCTCCAACACAGGAGAGTTCCAATTGTTGCAGGAAATGTATTCATCCGCGGTGATGCGGTCTGGTGGTGATGCGGTCGCGGGAAAAAGCTTCCGCGGAGAAAAAGTAGTCCCCAAAATTAAAATACGCTGCCTGGTCCGATGGGGTCGAGTGAGGTATCAAAGTGAAGCATTCGTGAAGGGGCATCTGATGGGGTGGGTGTGGGGTTGGAATAGGGTCATTCTGCGCATGAGCGGTAGACCAAGGGTATGGAAATAGACGTTTTGGAGCTAGGGAAGCCACTCATGGTCCGATTGGATCGAGTGAGGTATCCATGTGGAGCATTCGTGAAGGGGCATCTGATGGGCTAGGTGTGACGTGGAACTGACGTCATTCTGCGCATGCGCGGTGGACCCAGGGTGTGGAAATAGACGTTTTTGGGATGTAGGGGAGCCACTAATGATCCGATTGGGTCGAGTGAGGTATCCATGTGAAGCATTCGTAAAGGGGTATCTGACTGGACTAGTGGGTCGGCCGTTGTCACCATTCTGCGCATGAGCAGACAGGGAATTCTGGGAAAAGGGTGTGGAAATAGACGTTTTAGGCTCTAGGTGAGCCCCTAATGATCCTATGGTGTCGTATGAGGTATCCATGTGAAGCACACATGAGGGGACATCCTACTATACTAGTGTCTCGGCCGTTGTCAATAGTCTGCGCATGCGCAGTAGACAAAATGTATGGAAATAAGACGTTTTGGGATCGAGGTAAGCCCCTATTGGTCCTATGGAATCGTATGAGGTATCATTGTGAAGCCTATGTGAGGGGACATCTGACGAGGTGGTTGTGACGTGGAACTGACGTCATTCTGCGCATGCGCAGTAGACCAAGTTTATGGAAATAGACGTTTTGTGATCGAGGGGTGGGCCGATTGGGTCGAGTGAGGTATCCATGTGAAGCATTCGTGAACGGACATCTGACTGGACTAGTGGCTCGGGCGTTGTCACCATTCTGCGCATACGCAGACTGGGAATTGTGGGAAACGGGTGTGGAAATAGACGTTTTAGCGGTTTAGGTGAGCCACGAAGGGTCCGATGGAGTCGAGTGAGGTATCAAAGTGAAGCATTCGTGAAGGGGCAGTGGATGGGTGCATGTAAAATGAGGGGTATGACGTCACTTCCGGTGTGGATAGGAATGCATGTATTATGACCTGTCTGTGGGGGGGTTTTACCGGCCCGGCCGCAGCGCGCGTGCGCGCGGATTCTCCGGCCGCAGCGCGCGCGCGCATCATCACCGGCAGTGCGCGCATGCGCAGAATGACACTAGTTCAACCCCACATCCACCCCGTAGGATGCTCCCTCACATAGGCTTCACATTGATACCTCACTCAATTGCGACATCGATATACAGAGCTTGAACCCCAAAAGGGGATTGTAAATGAACCTGGGAAGGACGGGCAGGTCCATTTGGACCAATCAGCGGTCGAGAAAAAGAGCCAATGAGCGATCGATAAAAAGAACCAATGGACGGATACTAGGTACACGTCTGCATCCGGGTACTGGGATGCTTTCGCCTACGTCCGCGCCTACATCCGGGTTCTTGTACACCCGGGAAATGTTTTCTGGACATGGATGGGTTACCTTTGGCTCCATTCTAGGCCACTGATTGGTTAATACGGTGTTCAGTTTCATGCATTATGCTCATATAGAAAACACACAAGACAGGGTTTTTTGGTGAGATCTCATTTTTTTATTCATCGAACAACAACAACGTGAGAACAACCACGTGAAAACTGAAGCCCAGAACAGGGGGCTTGTACATTGAAAGAACTGAAGCCCAGAACAGGGGGCTTGTAAACTTAAGCCCAGAACAATGGGCTTGTGTACATTGAAAGAACTTAAGCCCAGAAAGGGGCTTGTACATTGAAATGATGGGCGGCCCAGTCATATACGAGTACATCGCGGTCCTCGGCCTTGGGGTACTCGTCGAACATCTGTACGATGGAGAGATAAGGGTCTTCCCCGGCATCGATGGTACAGGTAAAACAAGCAATATTGTCCGAACACACTGCTGTCCAGGCTTTGCAACGTTTGACTGTTCCAACACCACGTCTCTGTGCCTTGATCCATGAAGTCTGTTAAATCGGGATGGAGGGGTGGCAGGCCGTACGGGTCAAAGTAGTCGCCCTGCTGTTCTGTCAAGTACACGCCCACCCAATGTTCACCGGGCCGATCCATCAGGTCCGTGTTGAGAACGTATGCAGCAGGATACATACGGGCGATCACCCCTTGAAAGACCATCTGTGTCTCTGGGTCATTCTCCAGCACGGTGGTTATCTGGTCTGTATCCAAGTTAGGTGGAGAAGTCACACAGGACGTTGCGCGCCTTGTCCACTTGAATGATGTTGTCAAACTCGGCGTAGCAGATCACATTGACGGTGCTCCGCAGGGCTCGTTGAAAGTGGATTTCCAACCTTAATTTGCCTTGCTTGTCGAGGGCCAGCTGATGGTCGTTCTCTAAGATGGGGGGCAAATCGAAACAGAACAACGTGTATCCGTTCCCGTAGTCCTCCCGACTGATCATATTCCCTTCGTCCTGGTTGATTTGACCGGTGGCTGTAAACAGGCTCTGATAGGCTCGATTGCTGCATACGCTGCCTGCCATTCTCCGTAACACCACACGACTCGGGCAATGGGTGGGGTGATCATGCTGTCGGCGTGTTGAAGGAGCTTCCTGACGAAATGCGTTTTGCCGGAGCCCGTCGGTCCTGCGATGACGCAAGTGAAGGGATGCTGCCACCGAGGGTCCATGGTTCGAGGTGTATGCGCTGTCGTGGTAACCCGCTCTTGTAAATTTTGTACGAGCGAACCGGAGTGGTGGTGCTGGTGGGTACAACGTCGGTCGTCGTTGTCTGTTCACTGTGAGGGATGATGGTGGTGGGTACAACGTCGGTCGTCGTCTGTTCACTGTGAGGGATGAAATCCGGTGGGTTTTCAAACGCAGTGGGTGTACTTGGTGTAGGTACGGAGCTTTGTGTGGAGCTCGTTGTGGCTTGTACACGGGGTTTGGTGATGACTGGGCTCGATACGGGGTTGACTGGTGCTATCTGTAGACCGGTTTGACTGATGGCTGGTGTTCACAGTTGGTTAGCGTGCTGACATAGGCTACGTCGTAAAACACACCTCCGTACAACACGTTCAGCAGGGTTAGCACTATCACCACAAAGCCCACTTGCGCTTTGCGCGTTTTGGAAGACGCTGTGTTCAGAGGCAGCTGCTGTTTGTCCATAGCACCGTCAAACGTGAAATGAAGGATGACGGCAGTGGTGTCTGGCTTTATAGTCGTTTCACCTGGTTGGCAGCGACCCAGGAATTGAAGGAACTGGGCCAACCTTGCCATTTGACGAAATGAAACAGTTTGCCACGTCGACGTTCCGTTTTCAAAATCTGCTCCACCGTGTAATAGTCTTGCTGTGTTTTTACGACAGGCTGTAATTCCATCTCGTAAAACGTCCCTAGCAACGGTTCCCCTTGAAGATCTTCCAATTCATAGACTCGCTGCTGTCGGGGTAGGCGCCGTTTAATCAGGAAGTGCTCATCGCTCCAGTTGGCAAGTAACTTTTCTCAAATTGACCTTTGACTTTACTGATCCGTACAGGGTCCCCGGCCTTGTACACCGCCTTCGGCGTTCGCTGCGATTGCCTGGGGTACAAGACACGCCGGACTTGGGCTTCATTGCGTTGGGTCACGGTAATGGGGGCTCTCTCTATACTCCGATGATAGGCTCGATTGTAACCCCTCACAAGTTTCGGGAGAACATCGATGTACCGCCTTGGCTCAAGGAGTTTAGTCACATTGCGTGACATAGGGGCGCCGTATCGGGTGATAAATCCAACCGATACAGCTATCCTTGTAAAGGCCAAAACTCGATTAGGGAAATTTATGCCGTTGTCAAGAGAAGAAAGGGTTATAGCATTAGACTCAGGGGAACGAGGAAAGCTTACCGACAAATTGGCAAGTGTTAATGGGATGACTCATCCATACATTAGGGGTAACAAGAAAGCACCGCCTGAGACACCAAATAAGCCCCCGATAACTGAGCAAATCGATTTTTCACAATCCACGCTCACCGTACAACAGAAACAACAGTTATGTACTTTGTTAAACACAAACAGAGATGTTTTTGCTACCAGGCTATCGGAACTGGGGACAGCGAAGGGCTATAAACACACTATCACACTAGTAGAGGGGGCCCCGCAAATAAGGTCTAGACTTTATCGCTCCACGCCAGACGAACGTAAGGAGATTCGCAGACAGGTAAATGACATGGTAGATGCTGACATAGTAGAACCAAGCCAATCTGGTTTCAGTAGTCCCATTGTCCTAGTAACAAAGCCAAACAATGAGAAGCGCTTTTGTCTTGATTATAGGCTCCTTAATAGGTACACTAAGACAGAGCTATACCCCCTGCCCTTAATTGCGGATGCGTTGGACTCATTGGGAGAGAGTCAGGCCACATATTTTTCGGCGTTAGATTTACAGAGCGGCTATTGGCAATTACCGCTAGATAGGAAGAGTAGGGAGAAAACCGCATTCCTTACGACGGACGGTTTGTGGGAATTCACGAAAATGCCCATGGGTTTGAAAAATGCGGCAAGCTCGTTTCAAAAGATGATGAATTCTGTTTTGCGTGGCCTCACGTGGACGTCATGTATTGTTTACCTTGATGACATCATTTGTTTCTCTAGAACCTTTGAAGATCACATGAAACTCCTCCAACAAATTTTTGACAGGCTGCGAAAGGCCGACCTAAAGTTAAAACCCTCCAAATGTCGGTTTGCACAGAAACAGGTCAAATATCTGGGTCACCTAGTGTCCGCACAGGGCTTGGAAGTTGATCCAGCTAAGGTAAAAGCTGTGAAAGAGTTTCCACAACCAAAAACCGTCAGAGACATCAGATCCTTTGTCGGAATGGCCAATTATTACCATAAATTCATCAAAGGGTTCTCACAGATAATATCCCCACTGACAAACCTGACTAAGAAAGACTCCCGGTTCAAATGGAGTACTGAGTGCCAAGAGGCATTCGACAAAATTAAAGTAGCATTAACCACAGCACCAATCTTGGCCTTCCCTGACTTTAGCCCAGAAGCTGAGTTCCTTGTATACACTGACGCTAGCTTAACAGCGGTAGGAGCAGTGTTAGCTCAAATTCAAAATGACGTCGAAAGGGTCATTGCGTATACGGGTAGGTCACTGTTGCCAGCTGAGCGAAATTATGGGGTGACTGAACGTGAAAGTTTGGCCGTATTCTATGCAATTCTGACTTTTGAATGTTATCTGCGTCCGCGCCATTTCACTGTATACACTGATCACCAACCGTCGGTATGGATATTCAAACAGAAACCGACCTCTAATCGTATTGCCAAATGGACCTTTGTCTTCAATCAGTACGATTATGAAGTAAAGTACCTCCCTGGCCGGGCGAACACGGTGGCTGATTCGCTAAGCCGTCGAGAATACACAGAGCCTGTACCCAGTCAAGATATTGAACCGAACGTTAATCCGTATATTGACGCAATTCAGACACATAGAAAAACGTTTAAAATACACCCAGCAAAAGTCAACAAATGAATCAAGCCCTTCCCAGGAAGAAATTCCAATACATCTAACTCTAGATAGGATTAAGCAAGAACAGGTATTAGACCCTTCGCTAAAACCTCTGATCGAATATTTAGAGACAGGTAAAATCCCTGATAATGATAGAGAAACGAGAAGAATCATGTGTCAGGCAGATCATTATGAATACACAGACGGCGTCTTGTATCACTTTTGGTACAGAAATAAAGGAGGTCCTGCTGATGAGAGACTGCGCAGACAGATAGTAATTCCAAAGAATTTAGTCAGTGAAGTGCTAACAGCCTATCATGATCACATAATGACGGGTCACCGAGGCATAGCCGCCACGACCTTATCCGTACAATGGTCGTACTACTGGACTAATATGCACAAAGACATATCTAACTGGGTCAAGTCGTGTAAACAGTGTGCAAAGTTCAGTCCTCGCAGAAAAGATGATAGGGCTCCACTCCTACCCCTGCCCACGGGAAGTCCTTTCCAGAGGCTACAGATCGATATTCTAGGTCCATTTAAAGTGACAGAAAGAGGAAATAAATACGTCTTGGTATGCATTGACACTTTCTCAAAGTGGGCTGAATATATACCGTTAGGGAATATAACAGCCGTCACGACTGCAAAGGCACTATTCGATCACATTTACTGTCGTTTCGGGAGCCCGATGGTGATACAGAGTGACAGAGGTACAAATTTCATGAGTGCAGTGGTAAGCCAACTGTGTAAGATTTGTGGGAGTCACCAGGTAGCCAGCTCCGCGTACGCACCATCTACTCAAGGACAGGTTGAACGTCAAAATGCTATCCTGATCTCAATCATCAAGAAGTACACAAATGAACTCCAAACAAATTGGGATGACCATTTAGCGGCAGCGCGTTTTGCCCATGCAATCTCTTTGAATGAAGCAACAGGGTTCAGTCCGTATTTATTAGTATATGGACGAGACCCACGACTGCCCTTTGACTTAGCAGTGTTAGATCAGCAGAGACAGGAGAGAACATTGACCTTGCACCTGCAAGAATTGTTATCTAGAATAACCACATTAGAAAACGCAACAGCGACTAATCTTGAACAGAGTAAGCAACGCATGAAAGCTCAGTACGACAAACGGTGTAAGGAACCCGAAATAGCTGTAGGAGACCTTTGCTGGTTGTATATTGGTGGAGGTTAATTAGTAGTATGGTGTGATTAAATAAAATGCCATGATCAAGTTGGATATCCTTGAGTTGTCTTTCTGTTCTTAAGGGTACTGTTACGGGTCAGTAGTTACGGTTGGTACTAATTGAACAGGAATGAGTGTCGGATCATAAAACTTCAGGCCAATGAAGGGCAAGTAAATACCGGACCTCTGCGCAATAATTATCCCCAAGCGAGTGAGCTCAGGTTGAGATTGAGCTGTGAAAGATATTTAGGTGGAGACAAAGAAAAGGAAACTAACGAATAAGCAAAACTTTGTGTGTTTGGCAAAGGCGCTCATATCGACCAAATCGGCTTGCCATTGGGCATCTATTCCTCCCACGATGACCCGGTTCCGTAGAAAATGGCGACGGACAGATAGATGTAAGGTATAGGTGTCTTGTTTTCTTAACCAATCTCGGACTTGAGCACGTTGTATCCCCTGGGGTTTGGCCGCTCGATAGAGAGCCGACAATGCACTATAGGCCGCCGGACTGTCGGGACTGTAGTATAAGTTATCCAACACCTTCTCCCAGCGCTTCATGGTGACACAATGATGATGGACCCGGAGAGTATGGTTTATTTATAACGGGTATATCTTGGGCCGGAGTTTCTTTCTAATTTTCTTCATTGGCTTTCACAGTGTCCATGGTCAATGACCAGTCCAAGTCGTCTGATGACCGCTTGATAAACACTTCATCCACATCTACCACGGCATCTTCCAATGCAGACCATAGATCAGGGTGAAGGGTAAAATGCACTGTACCTCCATCTAGCCGAGCCAATTGAGCGAAGAAAGGGCCGCGTCGGATGTACACATCGTGGCACAAGTGGATGAGGTCGCCGTCCAGTTCACCAGACAACACCCGTTTGAATTGGGTCCAGCCCTCCCGGGACAGACGAATGTGGGCCGGGCACGGTTGTGTAGGGTCCGCATCACATATGTCTCCCACCTCCTCCATGATATCGACTTTATCTGCATAAACGTGCAGGAAAACCTCGGGGGTCAAGCTGAGATACGCCAGTATGATATGCTCCGCCATGGTCAGTACGTGAATGGTACCGGATTTGACTGTCTCTCCTATTTATAGGGAGAACCCCATGAGATCAAAGGATCGGGTGGTCATGGCATCGTCGTCTGGTTCATGGCTAGACATTTGTTCATTGGGTTCTGCCGCCGCTTCTCTCAGGGCACGAGCCCACTCCAACTCGTCTGATGACCGCTCGTCCGGTGTAAACAACCGGTCCACGATATGCACCACTTTCTCGAAAGCTGTCCACAGATCGGGGTCTAGAGTGAAGCCTCGCGTAGGGTCTTGGTAGCGGCCCAGGCGTGGGAAGAACGGTCCACGGTGTACGTAGATGGCATTGTCTATGTGGATGAGTTGTCCGTCGAGCTCGCCGTTCAACACCCGTTTAAATCTGGTCCAGCCGTCACGGTGTAGCGTAACCGTATTCGATACGGTCTCAGCGCGCGACCAGCAAACATGTCCACGGTCTTCCACGAGGGTGACTTTTTCTTCATAGACGTGTAACCCCACCCGGGGTGTAAGGGGAAGGATGGCTCGTAGAACAGGTGACATGGTTGACCCAACGACGATCGGTGAATGACGCACACTGTGTCTGACCCTCGTATTTATATTCAGGGCCCACTGTCAATGCCACAGCGCCAGGGTCAATAGGGCACAGACCATGACTAGGCCAACCAGCCATCGCTGATTCCGGCGTGAGCGCTCGTGGTCTATAGCCCGAGCATCAAGGATGGCTATCATAGTCCAGTAGTAGTGAGTGATGGCACACCTCTCCATCGAGTGCACTCGGACGAGGACCGCTTCTGTGAACTCGTTCAGGATCTGGCGTCGCCCCTCGTTGTCGTCACCATCTGAAAACATGGACTGAACCACTGCTCGGTAACCCGTGAGTGAATTAACCACGGTCGCATGCTGTAAAATGCGAGTCGCATAGGGACGGGTGTCCGTCATGGCTCTGCAACCGTAGGAATGAAGGTGTTGGATCCAGAGAGACGTGTTTTATAGACCATGTCACACATGCGCGCCTAGACGTAGCTCTAGGGGTGTAGTCCGTGATACGTACTATTCTGATACGTTAGTCCAAAAAAGAGAGCAACAACAACAACACAGATCAATCCTGTTGTTATGCCTGAATCGGGCGTAACCTGTGAACATGATAGAACATGTCTGTGGGGACACAATGTCGTTCACCATCGTGTCTTTTCGGGTAAGTCCGTGTCCTTTCGGTAAAGTCCGTGTCTTTTCGGTAAAGTTCGTGTCTTTTCGGTGACGTCCGTGTCTTTTCGGTAAAGTCCGTGTCTTTTCGGTAACGTCCGTATCTTTTTCTTGGTTGTGTTGATATTGAATGGGTCTGAAGATATTGATGCGATGAGAGGAAGTTTTCGGAAAGAACGTAATTCGACATGGTGCACGGTTGGACTCAAACACAAACACATACACGTACGCAATGTGGCTCAGTCGTACACCAGTACATCTCGGTTCTCGACTTGGGGGTACTGGAAGTCAGTGTGCTAAAAATAGATCACCACCTAGTGTGCTATAAAAAGAAAGCGGCCTGGCCGTTTCATCAGATACTCTGTCAACCACCAAGATCTTCACTTGTACTATTTGCCAGAAGCAGTTTACTCGCCTAGACAATTTACGTCACCACGAGGCCTCCGCCCACAACGACGGACGGTATACTTGTATAACCTGCGCACGGTCATTTCATAGGGAAGATGCTTTACTGCGCCATGAACGTTCAATCCATGGGCCACCCAAGCTTCCATGCGAGGATTGTGGTCGGCTTTTCAAACGACCCAGTCAGTTGCTGCGACACCAACGTTTGATTCATGCCATCCAGCCGGACCCCAGCGTTACGGTTTCGAGTCATTCGCCTGACAACATCGAACATTTTCTGGTCGAGCCCATAAATGTTCCTAGCGATTTCTTACAGGACAACCATCCAGTGAGTGATATCGAACGGCGCCATTGGTCCATGACACGGTACTGTTTCCACCGTCATCGCCCTATTCAAGATATCTACAATTTCCCACTGACCAAACTCACCCGTCTACGCAGCTACGTGGAAGCCATCTTCAAAGATCAAACTACGGCCTTCAAATTGAATGTCGCTTTCGGGTACATCTTACGTCACAAAAAGACGGACCAGGTCCGATACTTTTACCCGAGCAGTAACATCCAGGTATTTGACCAACCGCTTACCATCATTAACCGGAGGTCACTAGAGACGATGCTGGAGAAATTGGACACCGTGGATGCCTTGAAATGGGCCTATGAACAACGCCCCAACACCAAGTGGATAGTGGAGAGGGTAACCAATGTCACGTTTTTCCTTTCCAAGCTGACCCACCACCTCCATCGGTTGAATGCGTCACCCGTGCACTGATGAATACTATAACATGCCGTACATACTCTCTGTGTCTACATGCTGATCGTTGACTTGAGCTCAGTAAACACTTGTACCTAATGTGACGATGCGTTAAATAATAAGATATGGTGTTTGATATTTCAATTTGGTTTGCTGTGAACATACTAAACATACCCAGGGCGGCTCCCCAGCCTGGGTATGATGTAACACTGGGGATAATAAACTATATAAACATTGTTGAACTTGTTGTTTTTCACGACAACCGCTATCCGATTGCATAATACAGCACAGATCGGACATTCATCCGCGCACTGCCTGTGATGACGCGCGCGCGCGCTGCGTCCGGAGAATCCGCGCGCGCGCGCGCTGCGGCCGGGGCGGGCCGGGAAAACCCCCCACAGACAGGTCATAGTACATGCATTCCTATCCACACCGGAAGTGACGTCATACCCCTCATTTTACATGCACCCATCCACTGCCCCTTCACGAATGCTTCAATTTGATACCTCACTCGACTTCATCGGACCCTTCGTGGCTCACCTAAACCGCTAAAACCGCTGTCTGCTGCGCATGCGCAGACTATTGACAACGGCCGAGACCCTAGTACAGGAGGATGCCCCCTCATGTGTGCTTCACATGGATACCTCATACGACACCATAGGGTCATTAGGGGCTCACCTAGAGCCTAAAACGTCTATTTCCACACCCTTTTCCCAGAATTCCCTGTCTGCGCATGCGCACAATGGTGACAACGGCCGACCCACTAGTCCAGTCAGATCCCCTTTACGAATGCTTCACATGGATACCTCACTCGACCCAATCGGATCATTAGTGGCTCCCCTACATCCCAAAACGTCTATTTCCACACCCTGGGTCCACCGCGCATGCGCAGAATGACGTCAGTTCCACGTCACACCTAGCCCATCAGATGCCCCTTCACGAATGCTTCACATGGATACCTCACTCGATCCAATCGGACCATGAGTGGCTTCCCTAGCTCCAAAACGTCTATTTCCATACCCTTGGTCTACCGCCCATGCGCAGAATGACCCTATTCCAACCCCACACCCAGCCCATCAGATGCCCCCTCACATAGACTTCACATTGATACCTCATACGACTCCATCGACCCACTAGTGGCCCCCCTAGACCCCAAAACGTCTATTTCCATACCCTTGGTCCACCGCGCGTGCTCAGAATGACCCTATTCCAACCCCACACCCACCCCATCAGATGCCCCTTCACGAATGCTTCACTTTGATACCTCACTCGACCCCATCGGACCATGCAGCGTATTTGAATTTTGGGGACTATTTCTTCTCCGCGGAAGCTTTTTCCCGCGACCGCATCACCACCAGACCGCATCGCCGCGGATGAATACATTTCCTGCAACAATTGGAACTCTCCTGTGTTGGAGGTAGCTTTTTGGTCAGTCTGCCGGAACTATAGTGCACTCAATGATCCTCCACAAAAAATCCTCCGCAAACCGGAAGTGACGTCATAGTTACATCCGGGTGAAATAATAGTTTAGATACTCAACTACTACTACTTATATCCATGAGCTATCGACTTGCACTTGTCACATTTGGGTAACTACTACATTCATCTAGTTCTTGCGTAAGACAGTTTGAGTTTTAAAGCATCCATATAGATTCGACATCTGAATCAGCACTGTAATTTCACCCCATAATCATTAAATTCCTACAGAGTTGTTGTTGACAAAGTGGTCAGAAGTTCAGTTGTACAATTTCGAAACGGTTAGTGTTTGTTTGGAATAAACCTTCCAAAGCAATTCCTGTGGAGGAGTATGTCGATACAGAAGCAGGCGGAATAGCTATAACCAGCACCACATAATTTTAATATTTTCATATAAATGTTATTATTTGGGGCTTTATCCGTTGGAACAATAACAAGTTTACTTTTGAGGTCTGCAATAACTTCCTGTACCATGGCATCTCTCATTGTTTGGTTTGCTCGGGGAATGGAAGTTTTGTTGATGTGGTATATCGTATCGACAACCTTGCTAAGAGATAATTATTAGACTTTCAAACAATAAAGGACATAATCTGAATTGCGTTATGGTAAAAAGTACGTACATGAGAAACTGAAACCCTTACCCCATCCTTCATCCCTTTACTATGAAAGTCGTCGGACCTACTGGGAGGGGAAGGGTTGGGTGGGCTGGGAGGGATCTGGTTTAAAGTCAAACCTCGTATCGTAAGATATGTAAACTATGTAAACTATGAAAGACGATGCGAAAGTGCTGCGCAATTGTTGCTGAACCATGCTAAGTGGCACAAAGCATGTCTTCTAAGTTTTCCCAGCAAAATACCTGAAAGATCCAAAGATCGCCAAAAGAACAAGCAAATAAATAGCGCTGGTTCGGGGAAACAGAATTCTAAATTACAAGCGTCTGGTCCGTCATTCATAATTCAGCCGTCGTCCATTAGAGAATATCCGCGTCCATAATCCAAATACCTAGTCCATATTCCATATAACAGTATTATCACCAAATTCATATAGACAGCCATAGTATACATAAACATAAGCTTGTTTCCTGCAAAAGAGAAGCGCTCAACAGTTTTCAATGATGCCGAAAAGACATCATGATGTTCCAAAAATATCAAATCCGTATCGCTGATCAGTATTCTTAATCCATAATATTCGTTGTAAAGTCGTCATCTAAAGAATGATGTATCTCAGTCACGCTTTGATTGTGACTGTTCATATGAGTACCATGAGGATCTTGAAGTACATGGGTTCATACGGCCCCTAGCCCCGGGTTAAGCGGAATTAGACACAAGTTGCGAAACGTAACGCCATAGATCTTGCACGCTACGCTCGTATTTTGCTATCAGCATGCGATATGTATCGCCAAATTTGAGAAACTTTGAGTGGAGGGGCTTGGTGGTGTAGCCTTGTTTTATAAGTTAACACCAATCACTCGGAGCCTCTGGGTGGACAGAGCAATCTTCTGTATGTACGCTCAAGGAGTGCTGCGCTCAACGGTGACTGACTAGACAAGTCTATGGAAGATGACTACGCGGCTGCAAGATATAGAACTCTTATCACAGATTGCCGGAGGAGATTTAGCGGCAAATGTTTGTTGGGGCTAAATAACATAATATTTGTTTGATGGCTTACAATAATTGCTTCAGAATTTTGAAGAAAAAGAGACAAGTCGTAGGCAGGTAAAAGTTAAGACATTGTAGAATCCAAGGTGTCCCCAGAGCCATTTTCTACATTGAAAGAATTGTTGAAAAGAGAACCTACATATTCAGGTTTGCTGAGTTACGTGTAATATATGAAGAGCGACCAAGTATTCTGGGATTGTCGAAGACTATCAACAAATCCAGGCAAAAGAATAGGCTCCTAGAACACTTTCTGGTGGAGTCTGGAGTAGTCTGAATAAGGACCGTAATATACATGGGTTACCTCTTTAACATCGCTTTTAATGTAGGAGACTATAGTTTCGCAAACACCAAGTATTCACTTTCAACCGATGACACGATTTGGCTCTTTCTCTCCACACTTCTGTAGGTCACAAACTCTTAAATGGTTTTGGGGTGCAAGGTGGTATTATGGACTAAAACTCCTGGGGATCAACAATTGGCCATTATATCGGACTGAGAGGAAAATGATCTATTTTTAAATGTTTCTACAATATTCAACTTTAGAAAATATCAAAATAAGCTTTCCAAATTTTAAGAGGGGAAAAATTTGGGCCAGTTTGATTGGCCGCCCCCCAAATCCGATGCCGAGATGTCAGGTGGCATGCCATCTTTTCTGTCGGCTCTGGCTCAGAACGATCATGGGAAATGTATGCTGATTTTTTTCATATGTTTTAGCAGAAAAGCTGAGCTACATCATGTGGTAGATCATTCATGGTGGCGAATGTTTGGGAGTATCGTTTTCGCAAGATGTGCGCAATGAATTTACTACACAATAAGTAAGGCGATTATTTAGTGGTTTGTGACCTGTAGGGGAGACCGGGGCAAGTTCCAACAGGGGTAAGTTGCAACGGGTCGTTTTGTTGGTGAGGAAGGAGCCCGGCAATAAAGTTGTCTGCAACACGAGTTTAGGGATTTTTTCTTTCGACAAACGTGTTTTTGACCACCGTAAGTAAATTTTGCATTTTAAGTTCTTTGTAAAACAGCTGGTAGCATGATAACAGAATAATTTCTCGAGATAGGCAGTTGGATGTATATAAGACTGGAGTAGATAGTCCACTTAGCAGAATTTACCAACGTCCCTCTAGTTTTAACAAGATGGCCGATCTTTCTTCTGTGTCCCCTTGGGGCAAGTTGCAACACGCGAGGAGGGGTAAGTTGCAACAGAATAAACAACTATGTTATATTTCCAACTTTCTATTTTGAAGCAGAACATCAGAGTTTTCACCAGATTGCCGCACTTAAACCTTTTCATGATTCCAATGTTACTTGCTATGGAAATAAACTGATTTTAACGTTTTTTCTACAATTTATTAAAACAGTGGGAATTGCTCTGAGTATGTATTACTTTCTCAAAATTCTGAGTCCAAACACCAAGAAGAATATAATATATTCATATGCTGCTGTTTAGTTGGATTGGTGATACATCTTTTGCGTCCGCATTTCCACTTGGATAATATTTGCATTTCGTGATGCAACTTACCCCTACATGTGATTCAACTTACCCAGCTATGGGGCACGTTGCAACGGCCTGACATGGTTGTGTATAACAGAGTCCATCTGAAACTGTTGTAGCTACATCCATAATTATGGAACCTATATGCAGCCTAATAATGTAAACCCACTACTAACTGACATAAGACAGTTTTAGTAAAAAGTGATACAACGTGCCCCGGTCTCCCCTAAGCCTATTATCACATGTTGCTTCAATAGTAACAAAATCTCCTCTGACAGTCAGAGATAACATGCATTTCGGTATCTTGAGCTGGCCAACCTTCTCCCTCCGACCCGAATCGGCTTGTTTTTTTTGATGATTTTTCGATCTTCTTTCACATCCACTTAATTCCAAGTCGACGAGCACTGCATCAAGCTCCTGAAAGCCCTTGCCATTCCTTACTAAATGATCGTAGTATTTCAAAGCTCCCTCGTCGGGTTTCTCCACAGGACACTTGAAATCCCCTCGCCTCTCACAAAAAAAAAAAATACAACTTCCGAGGAGTAATGAAACTTACCACACGGTATCTTGAAAAAAAAAAATGCAGGATGGCCGTCATGATGACGTGACCGTGACGTCATATTCGCTGAAGCTATATTTTGGCCTATTTTTGGGCCGATTTATCAAAATTTATATTTGTCGATTCTTCTTTTTAAAGACCGCTAAGTAAAATAGACAACTAGTTTTACCTAATTACTTTCTAGCCATTTTTCGCCAGAAAAAGTGCAAAGAAGTGGACAGAAAGGACTGAAAACACAACTTTCTGGGATACATGTCCGCCATTTTGGATTTACCCATGATCCTCTGCTCTGGATGATAAGTAAATGACTTCAAAATGACCCCAATACGATAAGCTAAAAAGTCACGAAGTTTCAGCCCCATAGGTTTCCTCGTTTTGGAGCAGCAGAGAAAAGTTCACTAAGTGAGGAGGGGGTGGTGGAAAGTGCCCTCTCCCCCCCCCCCCACCCCTACAAAAAGACCAGGTTGGGTTAAAAATCATATCGTTTGACAATATTTATTGTTGCAAATGGTTCGAGGTACCAATGTATCAATTTCTAGGCTTCACAAAGGCATATTTGGTCATTTTAATGAACACACTAACCCAACAAGAAGAAGAAATACGGGTATTTATATGTTTGACAGACGTACTGGCTGCCATTTTGGATTATTCAAAAACTAGGTCACTCAGGTCGGGCACCGTCATGCGGAATGTTTGTGCATGTCATGTACATTGACTCTGCCAAGTTTGGTGCTTTAATCCAGCATGTCACGATTTCATTGAAAAATGGCGTTAAGCCACTATAGACTACAAGGAGTAACAAAAAAAAAAAAAATAAGAGGGTTATTTGCCCCCTCTCCCCTGCCAAGGTTGGGACAGACCCCCAAGTCATCCAGATATGGTAGGGTTAAGCCTATCCCTTTCCTCATACTAATTCCTATTTTGCAGGGTGGAGTAGGATTCCTTTGATCTGTTTTATATTCCCGATACTAGAGGGATGAAACTTCCTACAATCCACATTCTGGTCGTCCTTGTCTATTGAACAGAAGAAACAAGATTTTATACAATCGTTTGCATCATTGATGTAAGAACTTGAGAAAATATTCTTTTCTTCTGTCTCAACATGGATCCTTCATCACTTATCTACCCCGCAACATGGATCCTTCATCACTTATCTACCCCGCAACATGGATCCTTCATCACTTATCTACCCCGCAACATGGATCTGTCATCACTTATCTACCCCGCAACATGGATCTGTCATCAATATCTACCCTACCATTCTTCCTATCCCAACTCACTTTTGGTCGGTATGGTATGGTAAATGAAACAGTAAACTTCATTTCATCATGTGACGACATCACAGTGACGTGTTTATATGCTGGAAATTTTCGGTTTTAAAACTGATAAACAGCACAGAGTTGAGACATAAGGTGGACTAATTCTGTTTACCCTACATCCATATCTAACATGGAAAGTGAGTGAGTGAGTGAATAGGGTTTAACGTCGCTTTCAACATTTTTTCAGCTATATCACGATGGGGAAGGGAAGGGAGGGGAGGGGGAGAGGCAGGGGAACCTACTTGTAACAGAGCAGATCTAATGCTGCCATTTTATAGTGCTGTCCCACTGAAATATCATGCCGTAGGCAGACACGACACCCCACTCAGTCACATTATACTGACACCGAGCGAACCAGTCCTTGTTCTATCCTCTTAATGCTGAGCGTAAGCGAGGTAGCAACAAGTTCCATTTTTCAAGTCTTAGGTATGACCCGGCCTGGGATCGAACCCAGTACCTACCGCTTACGAGGCCGACGCTCTAACCATTAGACCACCGCAGTGCGGTCCTAACATGAACAAGCTGAGTAGCTAGCAGGTCTTCCGCCAAGTAGCCTGTTTGAGAGCATACAGCATATACGCTTCCAATATCTCCTTAAATATAACTTGGAAAGTTGATAGGTGTATGTGGAAAGAGACGTTCACCTGGAATTGTTGAGACAATTTGAGGAGGTTTGGGAAGCAGTAATGGGTAGTGTAACACTGGAATGTAAGTCTGTAGTTGTATATGGATTTGTGGATGGTGAGGTTTATAAATCGATGAGTGGAATACATGTGTAGATCAAGATATCGCGTTCACAACACAGATGGGTACAATATGGGTGAGTGAAATCCAAGATGGTCAATGGCAGCCATCCTGGATTACATACTACCTCAATACCAATCGCTGTCTAACGGATGTGAAGCACCGTCTCGAGTTTGAAGTTGATTGGTCAAATTGTTGTCGAGATATCACGTTCACAAGATCCGAGACGGATGGAATCCAATATCGTCAATGGCAGCCATCTTGGATTTGTACCTCAGTGAAAATCAATACCAATGGCCGTCTAATTGATGTGAAGTACATTCTCAAGTTTGAAGTCGATTGGTCGAACTGTTCTCGAGATATCGCGTTCACAAGATGTGGGATGGACAGAATCCAATATGGTCAATGGCAGCCATCTTGGATTATGTACCTCAGTGAAAACCAATACCAATGGCCGTCTAACTGATGTGAAAACCTTCCCTAGTTTGAAGTCGATTGGTTGATTTGTTTTTGAGATATCGTGTTAACAAGATGTGGAACGGAGTGAATCCAATATGGTCCATGGCAGCCATCTTGGATTACGTATCTCAATGAAAATCAAAACCAATGGCCGTTTAACTGATGCGAAGCACATTCTCAAGTTTGAAGTGCATTGATCAAACTGTTGTCGAGATATCGCGTTCACAAGATGTGGGATGGACAGAATCCAATATGGTCAATGGCAGCCATCTTGAATTACGTACCTCAGTGAAAATAAATACCAATGGCCGTCTAACTGATGTGAAGAACCTTCCCAAGTTTGAAGTCGATTAGTTGAATTGTTCTCGAGATATCGTGTTCACAAGATCTGGGACGGATGGAATCCAATATGGTCAACGGCAGCCATCTTGGATTACGTACCTCAGTGAAAATCAATACCAATGGGCGTCTGACTGATGTGAAGAACATTCCCAAGCTTGAAGTTGATTGGTGGAAATGTTCTTGAGATATCGCGTTCACAAGATGTGAGACGAACAGAATCCAATATGGTCGATGGCGGCCATCTTGGATTACGTACTTCAGTGAAAATCAATACCAATGGCCGTCTAACTGATGTGAAGCACTTTCTGAAGTTTGAAGTCAATCGGTCAAATTGTTCTTGAGATATCGCGTTCACAAGATGTGGGACGGACAGAATCCAATATGGTCGATGGCGGCCATCTTGGATTACGTACCTCAGTGAAAATCAATACCAATGGCCGTCTAACTGATGTGAAGCACCTTCTCAAGTTTGAAGTCGATTGGTCGAGTTCTCAAGATATCGCGTTCACAAGATGTGGGACGGACGGACGGAGGGACGGACGGAGGGACGGACGGAAGGACGGACGGACGGCTAGCATTTCCAAGTCCTCCCACCACTTCGTGGCGGAGGACAAAAATACCGTTTAGGGTCAAATTCACAACACAAGTTTGTTTGTATTTTGAGGAAAGGCAATTCTATATTTCATACGCACATATTACAAATAAACTTTATAATGCATCTATGAATAACTGAGTGAAGTGTGTAAAAATATCAGAATGCACACCCTTACAGAAATTTAAGGTTGCGGGGAGCTCCCGCTAAGCTCCCGGGCTCATATTTTAACTTGTACGAGCTATCCGCTACCTTGCGCGAGCTATCCGCTACCTTGCGCGAACTAGTGCGAGCTAACCAGCAGATCGCGAGAGCCAGCGGGAGCTACCCGTTAACTTGCGCGAGATACCCGCTACCTCGCGCTCACTATCATAGATTGTTTCTAGTACTCACCGCAAGTTTGCGCTACCTACCATCATCGCAGAGTTTCAAACCTGCTAGCTCGCAAGAGGTAGCGCAAGTTTGCGGGAGCTATCGCAAGTTTGAGATATTTGATAGTCTCTGTACTCTTGAGATTCCACACCATTACTATTCCTGTCCAGCTAGGCCTTCCTTAAACCAACATCTGGAAAATCTGGGTCAGTCTCGTGACCAGTGTGTAGGAATACATAATAAAATTCCAAAGTTCCCTTCCACACAAGGCCAAATAATCTGTTCTCTGCAGTGCTACAGATATTTACTTATGTTTTCACATTCTTGTGAATGATAAACTTTCTTTAGATATGGGATTAGTGCCCTTTTATCCTTGGTATTTCCTGCCCTGGAAATGGACTACTTTTGAACGGGGAGGGATGGTGTGTGATGCGGTCAGCATTTGAAAAATTGGAGGGAGAAGCTGTTATACATCTCAGTTCAATGGATGTATCTATAAGAGAGAGTCATTTCATGTTGTTTCATTAGTTTCTGGTAAGTACATGCTCTTTAAATGATCAAGCAATCATAGCTGAGTTTTGCCTGAAGTGAATTAACATAGTGAGAGTAGGAGAGGGTTTAATTATGAATTTTCTAACTTAGACCTGGTCTAGAGTATAAAGCATATAATGCATTTAGTAATCCACTAAAACTCATCTCATGTTATTTCTTAAAGATGAATAGCAATTCAATTTGGATTCACTTGATACCAGTACTAGGCTATTTCTTAAGCAAAATAAATGGATGGTCATTATTCAGTTAACCCATGGTTAACCTCAATTAGCTATAAAACTTTTAATTTTATTGGATAGTTAATCTACCTTTTTGCAAAATTCAGATCTTTTCCCCTAATTTGTTCTGCATGTTTTCAAATAGCTGGTGTATATAGTACATGTATGCTCACCCTGTCTTTGTTCTGATCTTGACCTACATAATGAATTTGTGAAATTGTAGGCTGAACCAGGGTCACTGATAGGTCGCTGGCTTGCGCAACCTACCACTAGCTTGCGCCACCTACCGCTAGCTCGCGCAACCCTACAACAGTAATACGACTCTGGATCTTCGTTAACTAGCGCTGGCTACCATGGACAACCGCAAACTAGCAATGTTTCAAATGGGAGCTTATCGGTAGCTCCCGGCAAGGTAGCAGCTTGCGGGGAGCTAGCGCAAGGTTGCGGTGAGCTATCGCGAGCTTGCGGGGAGGTATCGCGAGCTCGCGGGGAGCTAGCACAAGCTCGCACGGAGCAGGAATGGGGAGCTGGCGCGAGCTCGCAGGGAGCTACAATCGCGAGCTGGCGCAAGCTTGCGCTAGGTTGCGGGGAGCTATCACTACCTTGCGGGAGCCAACCTGCCGGCCTTATCGGGAGCTAGCGCAAGCTCCCAATGTTTCAAATGGGATCTTATCGGTAGCTAACATTGTAAGCTACCGCAAGCTAACTCCGCAATCTCTCTGCAATCTCTCTGCAATCTTAATTTTCTGTAAGGGCAGGAAGTTATCGAACAAGTGGGTTTTTAAATTGCTACAACCATTTCGTAATCTACTTTTAAATATCGCTAATGTTGGGGAGCTTGTTATTGGGGTGGGCAGTAAATTCCAATCATGAAGAGTGGTCGGGAAAAAGGATCTCTGAAATAACTGAGTTTGGCACCTATATGGGGTAAATAAATCTGCATTACGAATATTATAGGGGTTTCGTTCATTTGCCATAACAGGAAGATGGGCAAACAGAGAAGCTGGTGCCATCCCATTTACAACACGATAAAACATTTCCAGTCTGTGCTCCTTTCGTCTCATTGACAGAGGCTTAAATCCAGCTTCCTCATATAATGATTCGGTACTAAGCACTACATGTTATTCCGGTTATAGTTCGAAGTGCGTCTTTTTGTATATTTTCAAGTCTAATAGCAGATGTTTGAGTAAGATTGTCCCAAACGATGTCGGCATATTCCAAACTCGGCCTTAGAAAACTTTTGTACATGATTTCCAGACATTTGCGATTTAGTATATATTTTAAACCCTTAAATATTGACAGTTTTTTCTGAGCTTTATACACAAGATCTTCAATATGGTCATTTCAGTTGGCCTTATTGTTCAATATCACACCAAGGTGCTTATGGTTCGCTGATTCTTGAAGGGTTGAATTTTGAAAAGTAGGTAATACAATGGAGGACGGTAACTGTCGCAATGATGCTAGGAGTGAAACAGTTTTAGATGAGTTGGAAGTCCACCAGCCATGTTTTTGCCCATTCGGTAATTTTTCCCAAGTCCCGATTGATAGAATTAAGCTGTGAATACAAGTCATCAGATATAATATATAAACATGTGTCATCTGCGAAAAGGCGTATATTGTTAACGATGTTAGCAGGTAAGTCGTTTATAAATAAGAGAAATAAAAGGGGACCAAGAACTGAACCTTGTGGTACGCCCGCATGGAGGTGTAAAATTGTAGATTCTTTGCCTTGAATGACGACACGCTGGCAACGGCTGATAAGGTAACTTTCAAACCAGGTCAAAAAACTACCGCAAATGCCAAATTGTTTTAATTTGTGAATGAGACCTTTATGCCAAACTCTATCGAAGGCTTTGGATATATCGAAAAATAAGAAAAGCACTTCCCTCTGCTCATCAAGTGCTTTGGTCAAATCGAAATAAATATCGAGCAGTTGAGTAACGGTGGATTGTGAAGGGAGGAAACCGGATTGGCATGGAGTTATATCATGTCTTAAGTAATTATATAAAAATTTAAATACGACTCTTTCCATCATTTTGCATATATATAATATTACTGATTGTACTTCATGGTGCTCATATATGTATGATTTACAAACGATTGTAGTGCTATTGTAAATGTATGTGATCGCGATATATGTCTAGTTTTCAGTATATATTTGAATAAACCATGAATGTTCATTTTTCGTATATTTTGTTCTCTGAGTTTAACTTAATATATGAAAGGGGTGGGGGGATAATTTCCAGGGGAGAAATTCCTAGTGGGGGAGTTTTCCAGGGGGACTATTGCGGGGGATCTTTCCAGGGGGGACTTTTCCGTACCCCGGTTTACAGTGGGCATTCATAGAGTCTCTTTCGTCGTAGCCTTGGAAATATTTTTAATCAATGATAACTTGTCTATTTTCGACCTCAAGTTGACAAAATTATTATAAATATAAGCAAAATGGACATTGGTCTTTTCTTGGAGTACGTAGTTGGATGATTTGATCGATACTTATCATAAAGAGATTAGGAAAAAGAGCAGTCTCAATGCACCTGGCAATGCTATCGGTTTAAAGGATTAACTTGAATTTTGTGCAAGTTGGGGATTATGTTGATTCACATAATGGCTTTCTGTACTTCACTGGAGTTACCATGCATTAGTAGAGGGTGTTTACTTAGTTATTTATACCAATCAGTATATTGATGTTTTATTGTCTTCTGTCATTGTTTACTTATCTGGCATGCTAGCATGTCTTATCAGCAATCAATGAGTCTGTTCTGCATGTTTGGGCCTGTTCAGCAAGTTTGCCACTTCAGTCAGGCAAACAGAAACACATACCCACACAAATAAAAGACAAATTAAAAACAGTACTTACAATGTGAATATGAAAAGTTACTCCACTATAAACATATACATGTACATTGTATACCTACAAGTATCTGACTATTGCTAACTATGTGTAACATATAAAGACAAAATCTGCAGACAATCATTGACTAAAACTGGGGTTTGCTCATGTGGACTGGAGATTGAAACAGGTAGATACAGAAAAACTGAGAGAAACTAACGACAAAGTATCAGTGCGGGTAAGGTATGGATACGGTTATATGGTACCATTTCCTTTGTCAATGCCCTAGCTAGAGGCAATAAGCTGAAAAAATCTTCTTTTAATGTCTAGACAACATGTGCAACTTTTTCACACCACTAAAACTTTTGGCCACCTGTTTATCTTAAACCAATTATTGGGCAGTTCATTTACAAATTGTTATTAGAGAGGACAACACAACTTGCTCAATCCCCTGTCCACAGGCCCGCAAAACAAGAGTTTTGGGGGGTGTGGGCAGTGGTATTAGGGAGAAGTGTCGAAATATGGGGTCTCTATATATAACCCCATGCTTTATAAATCCACATCAAGGTGTGAAACGCACTTTGGGTGAATCGAGAAATTAGTAAATTTGTGCAATTTTTTACCTTTGCCGGGTGATTCAGAATCTAACGTAACTGTCCATCCATCTAGGAACAGTGAGATTAAGAGATTCGTTCTCAATTCTGATAGGTCAGTCGCGACACGCCTTCGGCAAGAGAGGTCAAACAATGATCAGCTGTTTCGACACTTCTCCCTAATACCACCACCCACACCCCCCCAAAACTCTTGTTTTGCGGGCCTGTGCCACAACAATACTGTAAAAAATTATTTGGCTTTCAAGGTTGTGTATTAGTTGAGGTACAGTTTGATTAGTTTGATCTGATTGACTCGCTGCAGGGTACCAACATTTTCCCCACCGACAATTTTCCCCAACAACATTGCCCCCACCCGACATTCTCCCCACTGATAATTTTTCTCACCGACATTTCCCCCAACAACATTATCCCCACCCGACATTTTCTCCAGCAACATTATCCCCTCCCGACATTCTCCCCACTGACAATTTTACTCACCCACATTTCCCAACAACATTATCCTCACCCGACATTCTCCCCACTGACAATTTTCCCCACTGACATTTCCCTAAACAACATTACTCCCACCCGACATTTTCCCCACCATTGTGGAATGTGGATCCAGTTGTGTATCATGAAAATTTGACAGAAAATAAATCGTAAGCGAAAATTTGTCTTTTCTATTCACCAGTACCCACATAGCATGCATACTGATCAATATTTGAAATGGTTCAGCATGATCTGTGTGATAGTAAATGTACTATTAAAACGAACCACTGGATTGGCGAAATAATAAATTTTATTGCCATAAAAATTTATTATAAAACTATACTAAAACAATTACATTCATAAGGCAGCCAATTGCAACTCTATGCGCGCAGCCCTGCCAAGCATAATATGTGATAGTAAATGTACTATACCACTGCTATCATACAAGCTTAGCTGAGGGATTAACCGCCTCATCACAGGAAGATAAGCAAAAACTATACTATAAGCTGAAAGGGATTAAGTGATTAAATTCAAAACTTATATTGCGGGTGATTGGGTGGGTTCAACTTCAGGTTCTTGTTGCTTCAATGCATTTTGCTGAGAAGCAACAGGAACTTGATGTGATGTCTAGCACTGTAATATCACTTGTCGTTTATTGCACCATGCGAGCGTCCTGTCTGTGACTTGTGCGCTGTCCTCAGTGTTTTATAGGGTGGATGGAGGGTGTCTGGTTTCATGCTGCTTCAAAGATTTCTTCTTTGAAGTAGCAGGAACACAACTGGGCTGGGTGGTGCTTAGTTGGTTCATCATGATATAGCTGAAATATTGTTGAAAGCGACGTTAAATTCTATTCACTCACTCACTTAGTTGGTTCGTCGTGATATAGCTGAAATATTGTTGAAAGCGACGTTAAATTCTATTCCCTCACTCACCCTTCAAGACTTATTTCAACTCAAACATGATGAGTGAACAAAGGGAAGATGAATTGCTTTTTTTAAAAATAAAACCTCAGTGACTCCATAGCATAGCCCTGTTCTATATACATGCAGAACACAGAGAAAATCGGTAAATCCAATTAGAGGCATTGTTACTGGTTCTCCCCCCCCATCATAATTCCAAGAAGTCTCAGAATTGTTTTCACACCATAGTATGCCATATAGCCAGAGATCTGTCCAACTGTCCATATGGCAGAAAAATTGAAATTTAGACCGGTAAAAATTGGACAATTTTATGGGAGAGACAGGAAAACAATTAAGGAATCAGACTGTCCAAATCGGGCAAAATGTGATATTTGGACAGGCAATGTTACATGTATATTCTGGTTAACACCCAGCATGATGATGCATATATGTGTAGGTACTTTGTTTTGGAATAATCTAGTAGTGTTCATGGCTCACATGTACACGTGGTGTATACTGATAGTGACTTGATCAGAGTTTCCCCTATAGGTTTGTCAATCGCCATGCAGTTATGCCCTTTTCAGTAGTTTGGCTGAGTACAGTTTATGCTTTATTCATACATGTATGTAGTGATCCATATATTCAGTAAAATTTCATCTGATTGTACAGTTTTCTGTGTGCATTATTCATGTGTATTCATCCTTCGAGCAGCCATCATGGTGTCATGACATTACCGCAGGTGACATATGGCTCGTGACATTTCAGCGAGATTTCAGTGACAAGAGAGACTGATTTTAATTGTGATTTAATTTTAATTAATTGAAAAAAAAATATTGTTTTTAAGAGACTAAAAAACTCTTTGAGGTACATGTAGGCACAAATTTCCCAGGAAATTTTACTGCTGTACTGGGACTGGGTACTGTTTTTTATGCCCCAGCTACTAGCAAGCTGCGACAGTGTACTGTATTTTATAACACTCAAGTATTTTCGTAGATATGAAACTAACAGGATGTATGCAAGCTACATGTATGCGCCATATGCAGTCTTCGCTTTTTAGCTGAAATAATGCTGAACGCGATGTTAAATCTTAATTCTCTCTTACGATGAGTATAGTGCAGGCGAGCGGCTCACAGCTCTCGTAACAATGCTAGGTGAGTACGGTGATTCCCCTAATGATTTGATCACCAGAAGTGCAGCAAACATGACATACATTGTATCTGGCAATAGGGCACCAGCTACAAATTGTCACATTTTGTCATTATAGATGTATGACTTTTCTTTAATTTGAATGAAGACTGGGAATGTTACTTTTTCTCTGTGTTTGAATATAACAGAGTTGAAAAGTGAACTTCCTGTGATTGAATTATTAGGGGAACTACCGTAATCACTCTTCAATATGTCTTAATAATAATGTCTAACGTAATTTTTCTGGATTGCTAGTTTGAAATTGAAATTAAAATGATATGATCAGATCATAATCAGGGAGATGTTATAGGACAGTAAATTAAGGTGAATTGGGGGCCAGATTAAATTTCTGGGGGAGCAGTGCAGTACTCCTAAAACATTATGCATTAAAAAGGAGACTGAAGAACTGCTACAGGCTAAGTGGAGGCAAAGACTTATCTTTAGTGTGCAAATAATACAATTCTGTCTGGCCCTATAATCTTAAATTCAATTTCAAAATTAATTAAATTTGACTGCCACAGTTTGACTCGCTTCACTCAATGATAATATGTGTGTGTAGTTTCAGAGAATGCCCACTGCCCAAATTTGTTGCCTGCCAAAATATCGTGGATTCAACCATGATAGGATCTGATTGTAAAGTCAACACAGCTGACTCCAGTCACTGACACACTTTCCTTGTCCATGCTTATGGAATTGCAGCAGATTCCAAGTATGGTGCCAGCATATTCACAGCATGAATTTCGAGCATGGTTTCAGTACATGCTGGAACCTTGCTGCAGAATATCCCTTAAAGTTTAACCTGGCTATGTAGTTTCAGTATGTTTTGATGTAAATTATACTGTAACCTTAAATTCAGAGCTTCTGTAGATGGTATACACATGTAAGTTTAACCTAATCACATAATAAATACATGAAATAAGGACCCTGGGCTTGGGGAGTTTTGATCAGGAGAAATTTATTTCATGTCATTCCATTGGTTTAAAATCATCTGTTGTCAGTCAAATAGATGAGGTACATGTAGCATCATTGGTTATGTAACTCACCATAAACAGAAAGCATGGTTCTGGCCAGGCTGTGTGGGAGTTAATTAATACCTGGCACTCAGTCACTCTCTGGAATATTATAAGCATAGGGCTCAAACAAATTTGGCTAGATTTGCACATGTATATTTTGTCTGAAATACTCAGCACTCAAACATGTCTGGGCAGAACCATGAGAAAGGCAGAAGAAAATCCCATAGACATGATAGAACAGAAGAGTGTCTATAGGATCCCATGTGGGGGTCCTGGGTGTTAAAAGGAATAAGACCCTACCCGTGTGGTTTCCGGGTGTGAAAAAGAATAGGAACCAAATGTCATGATATGACTGAAATAGTGTTGAAAGCGATGTTAAATCATATTCACTCACTTACTACAAAGTGAGCGTATACGTACGACTCTGTTGAAAAATATATATTATATACAGTCTCCCATTTAATGATGTCCATTTCCGACCAGTAGCTAACTGTATGTAGGGGTATGATTAGTAGTATTGGTAAAGGTCATACAGTTTGGCTTGTTGCAAATGAAATTATGACTAATGACGTGCCACTTTACATGATGTTAACTCACATGCCTTGTTATTTTATTTGATCATCCATGACCAATTAATTTCATACGTACATGTACTTACAATTTCATGGCCACTTGTACATGCAATTACCTATTTGATAATTACTGGTTCGTGCCTGCATACATAAGTATTGCGTAATGACAGTACATGTAGCACATAACCCTGTGTCATCCACGTTTTGACATGGTTGAACTGTTGATAGTGTTTATTTTGAGTAATGAATAATTGAAAATTGTCTTGATGCCCCTATACGTTCAGCACACCATTTCCTGTCTCTTTGTAATTAATGGTTCAATATTCTCTCTGTTCACCAGATGAACCTGTGACAATGTGAACTGTCAGCAGGCCGAGAGGAACACATACAACTAACTACATGTACCAGGTTGATGTACAAAAGCTACAAACAGCGACATATTCACGTCTGGTAAAGTGGCAGAAGACAAAGAGATTTTTTCATGAAGCACAAGGCCTGCAAGAAAACCATATACTGATGTAGCTGTTCTATACTGATTTCTGTGGAGATTTTACTTCTTGAGAGAAAATGTGGTACATGTATAATGCACAGCACAACATGTCCAGTGCCTGTATACATGTACAAAAAAGTTAAAGGCTGCTCTCGGCACTCAAAATAACCTATTGTCCCATCTACCATGTACTGGTAAACAGAAGAGATGACTTAAACCAATGAGGATGACAGTGCTGGACACAGTGACACATGAACTGTTTATGTCTAATGAAACAGATGATCCTCACCTGCTGGATATGAACTATTGTACATATATACTGAACAGGCAAACATTTGTTTTTACTCTCCCTTTGATGGGTCTGTGTTGAACCAGACTGTATTAGCCTCCATTGGTACAGCTAAGATTCATCTCCTGATATACACACATCTAGATATTTATCCCTCTGCCCCTTCTGTCAATATTGAACAATATACACCTACAGCCTGGAGCTGAATCCTCTACTTTATTAAAAGTTTTAATGAAATTTTATCAGAATTTTCTCTACAAAGAACTTTAGATGCTTCTGCCCGGTCATCTCACTAACTGTTCCTATACATACAGTATGTGAGTACAGAACTTTAAAACTTCAATATTAACTGTTTTAATATTCAAATATTCAGAGTTTTAATCAGAAGCTTTCTGGAAGCTCAGTTGACAGAATCCTGCAATTTTGTGGAGTTTTTTGGTATTGGTAATACAATCATCGGACACAACAATTTTATCCCACCCTTTATCGGGAATGGAAAACTCGTGAACTTTTACGGAAGACTTTCAATTCATGATATGTGTATAGTTCCTGTGTCACTGATGTACTACATGTAACACACATGTTGGTGCCTACAGGGAGTGTTTCATATTCTCATCACAACGCTCAAAATGACGGGTGGCGGCCAAGGTTCAGCAGGCCACCATCACGGCCACGTTATTGCAGCAGGTCACCATCATGGCCATGGTGTGTGTAGCTGTAGCAAAGAGAAAGTGATCAAGTTTGCTCTCCTCACCATTTTATTGCTTATCGTGATCCAGTTTGGCTTCAATGCTGTCTTTTATCATCAGTATCAGCCCTTCTTCCTCTCATCATCTCCGGTGAATAGTGACAGTCAAGAGTCCATAACCGGTGAGATCAGACAGGCTGGCAACAATGAAAGCAGCACTGATTCTGGTGAGTACAGAAACATTCGGGATTTCATCATTAGTGGAAAACTGCGTGACACCGCCGGGCGACAGAGGACCATCTATAGACCTGTGCCTGACCAGCCACCGAAACAGTCCACGGAGCCCATCCATGTACCTGTACAAGCAACTGTCCGACAAGAACCTAGGTCCAATATCAGCAGCACAAAGACTTTGACAGAATTGTGTCCTCTCATCCCACCTGATCTACGTGAGTACAAAAGCAAACAGTCAAACACAAGAAATTTTCTCATTTGATTTTGGATCCTAGCTCATTTTCAATAATTGTATATATTTCTCCACAAAGTTTATACAGTCAGATCATAAATTACACCAGAAACACGACAGAAGAGAACTACATTGAAAACAATTAAACAATTTTAGTTTGTGGTTTATCATTAAACACTAATAATTCCGACCTTCAGTGTCCTATTCAAATACATTTTAGATATATGGCAGTATTTGCTACATATATGTTACGCCCTCCAGCTTTAAGGGCAGCATGGTTTGTACCATACCATGTTTGTCTGGCACAGAAGGTAAATTAAAGTGCCAAACAAATTAGGCTCTCTGATGATCCATTGTAATCACCAGTGTCTGTAGAGCCTAATTTTCAAAAGTATATTTTTTTTGTAGTTTTGGTTAGGTTTTTGTTAGGGTTAGGGTTTTGCAGCTAGGGTATGTTTGTTTGGGTCATCGCCGCCGTGTGACCGATAAGGTTACAATGTAGGTGCGACATTAAACTCCAAACAACCAACCAACCATATGTGTTACTGGGAAACCTGCCCCCATGCATGAATGGGGTGAGTGCATTTACCCCTCCCGCAATTATAATAAAACAGGAGCAATTTTCTGACAATATAAATGTACTATATGGAAACCGGGCCAAAACCAGTGCAGTCCTAAATTGCTCTTCTAAATGTAGTCTGTAATGAAAAAAAATATATTCGTAAGGGTTTTGTCCACAAATGGTTTGGTCTTGGTGGACAATGCTCATGTTGACCATATGGTCAAATTTCTACACGAGGTATATACAGGTGACAGTAAATCATGTAGCTATGCCATCCTATTACAAATATTTCCTCGCTACACCAGAAAGAAGAAAGGGACATGTAGATACATTTTTGTCCTATAAAATTAAGCTACTATGGAAATCCACACAGCCATTTATAAATGATTTTTTAGCCCACCATCGCCAGATGGTGGGCTGTTCAAATCGCTTTTCGTCCGTCGTCCGTCCGTAAACAATTCTTGTTATCGCGATTTCTCAGGAACTACTGCACGGATCTTTCTGAGTTTGGGACACAGGTTCCTCTTGGGGTCTAGTTGTGCAGATAGCTTTTCTGGTCCGATTCGAAAATCAAATCCAATATGGCCACAAGGCGGCCATCTTGGATTTCCCCATGAAACCTTGTTATCGCGATTTCTCAGGAACTACTGCATGGATCTTTCTGAAATTTGGTACACAGGTTCCTCTTGGGGTCTAGTTGTGCAGATAGCTTTTCTGGTCCGATTCGGAAATCCAGTATGGCCACCAGGCAGCCATCTTGGATTTCCTCATGAAACCTTGTTATCGCGATTTCTCAGAAAGTACTTCATGGATCTTTCTCAAATGTGGTACACAGGTTCCCCTTGGGGTCTAGTTGTGCAAGATACCTTTTCTGATCCGATTCGAAAATCCAATATGGCCACAAGGAGGTCATCTTGGATTTCCCCATGAAACCTTGTTATCGCGATTTCTCAGGCACTACTGCATGGATCTTTCTCAAATTTGGTATACAGGTTCCCCTTGGGGTCTAGTTGTGCAAGATGACTTTTCTTGTCCGATTCGAAAATCCAATATGGCCACCAGGCAGCCATCTTGGATTTCCCCATGAAACTTTATTGTCATTTCTCAGGAAGTACTGCATGGATCTTTCTCAGATTTGGTACACAGGTTCCCCTTAGGGTCTAGTTGTGCAAGACACCTTTTTCGGTCCGAATTGAAGATCCAATATGGCCACCAGGCAGCCATATTAGATTTCCCCATGAAACTTTGTTATTGTGGTTTCTCAGGAAATACTGCATGGATCTTTGTCAAATTTGGTACACAGGTTCCCCTTGTGATCTAGTTGTGCAAGATACCTTTTCTGGTCCGATTCGAAAATCCAATATGGCCACAAGGCAGCCATCTTGGATTTCCCCATGAAACTTTGTTATCGCGATTTCTCAGGAACTGCTTCATGGATCTTTCCCAAATTCGGTACACAGGTTCCCCTTGGGGTCTAGTTGTGCAAGGTACCTTTTCTGGTCCGATTCGAAAATCCAATATGGCCACAAGACGGCCATCTTGGATTTCCCCATGAAACCTTGTTATCGCGATTTCTCAGGAACTACTTCATGGATCTTTCTCAAATTTGGTATACAGGTTCCCCTTAGGGTCTAGTTGTGCAAGACACCTTTTTCGGTCCGAATCGAAAATCCAATATGGCCACCAGGCGGCCATATTAGATTTCCCCATGAAACTTTATCGTGGTTTCTCAGGAAATACTGCATGGATCTTTGTCAAATTTGGTACAGAGGTTCCCCATGTGGTCCGGTTGCCTTTTCTGGTCCGATTCGAAAATCCAATATAGCCACAAGGCGGCCATCTTGGTTTTCCCCATGAAACCTTATCACGATTTCCCAGGAACTACTGCACGGATCTTTCTCAAATTTGCTACACATGTTCCCCTTGGGGTCTAGTTGTGCAAGATACCTTTTCTGGTCCGATTCGAAAATCCAATATGACCACCAGGCAGCCATCTTGGATTTCCTCATGAAACCTTGTTATCGGGATTTCTCAGGAACTGCTTCATGGATCTTTCTCAAATTTGGTACACAGGTTCCCCGTGGGGTCGAGTTGTGCAAGATACCTTTTCTGGCCCGATTCGAAAATCCAATATGGCCACAAGGCAGCTATCTTGGATTTCCCCATGAAACCTTATTGCAATTTCTCAGGAACTACTGCAAATTTTAAATTTTAAATCAGTTTTCTTACTCCAGTGAACTGTTTCGTCTGCCCACGGGTCAGCCACATAAAGGGACGTCACTCTTGTGACACAACGTTACAACTCGACAACTTTAGACTACTGCATGTTTCGATCCAAGGAAGATAATCAGGATTCAGACACTTTCGAGGTTTCAACATTACTGCGCGGATCCCTTCAGTATTAAGTATTGTACCATGTTACTATTTTCGAGCATGGTATCTTAAAAGAGATATCTCGAACTAGTCCAGTGAACAGAACAGAATTAGCATTCGTGTATGTTTCATAGCTCATGCCAAAGGGTCAAAGACATTTGTCTTCGCTTCCAGTACCCAATGATGACACGATGATGCAAAAAAAAATACTACAAAACGAAGACGAGTGATCCTCCGGACATTCACTTTCAGACTAACTTTGCTCTTTTCTCTTGTACTATTACAACTGACATAAGTACAGTTTCTAGAAATCTTGAAACTCCTTAAACTTAGAAAGATGATATGTTGGTGTTTTCCAGTGTCCCTTTTTCGATCTTTTAAGCTCAGATTTGAAATTCTGTAAACAAAATTACAAATCAATCGTTGGTTCTTAGTAACAATGGACAAAAAGATCCTCTTGTCATTAGCTTACAATTATCGGACAATGGTGGGCGCCAAGATCCTTCAGGATCTCTCGTTGTTTCACAGTCCGATACTGTTGGTCTGGGATACACTCGCTTTCTTGCAAGAGCAAATTTATGTGTCAGTGACTGCTGCACATGCCAGTCAGGCATAGTGTTTTTGTGGTGACAAAAGAACGAAACAGCCGTTCAAAGATGAAAACTGTTTATAAAAACAGCTTTTGATTTCTTTATCCATTTCAATATACATGTATTTTGTCATTAGAATTTGATTTAAAACCATGATGTTAGTATTTGTTGTATACTCATTTACTGCTAGGACATCTTTCATACCTCAATTACTTTGCAATCTCAGGGTTTTGACTGTGTATGAAAGCTGTCCGAGAGGTAAATTAGTACACAACAAATACCGCTAAGTCGGTGGTAAAGCCTGAATTAAATTTGCATTGGGAAAAGATTGTGTTATCTTCAGGAAGAACATGCTTTAGTCAAGGGTACATGTACCAACATGAAATATTCACCAGTAAACTTTCGATTTCTTTTCTTATAGTTTTAGAAGAGACCTTAAGAGTAGAGGATTTTTTTTTTGTGCTCTCGTGGGGCTACAACATGGTGATCACTGATTTGTCTGCTTTTTCAAAACAAGCTGATTTTGTAACAAAGTACACAGACTTCTCAAAATGGGATATATATCAACAAAAGACACTTGTAACAGAACCATTTGTGCCTTTTTTGTGTGATAGTACTGACCAAAAAAGTTGCAATTTTAGATTAAACAGTTGGAGAGTGCAAAGTGCTCCAGAAGTTGAAAATTATGCCTCTGAAATCGCCCAAAATTCATTCTTATTCGCTTTCGACAAATTTAGGAAACTTTTGAAGGGCTAATAAATGAACCTCCAATAATATTCCCTACCACCACCCCGATTTCTGGCCCCCACCCCCTCCTGGAAATAGGACTGGAAAGACTAAGTTTATCTTTTATACTGCTAATATTTTCAAAGAAATTATGGTGTTCACCTATTTTTATTACATATTCAACAAGAACTATATGTGTTTAGCATTATATAGCCAAATGGGGGAAATTTGACCTCAGAAAGTTTATCGAACATCAAACAAGAAAAAATTCAAATCTCCAGATGTATTCATTGTTATCATCATGGACATGGCTTTTAAGTGGTATACATGCATTTAGCTGCCATATATTTGTAACAAGTATGGTGACCCCCCATTTTTTCATGGATCATCTTCTCTAAACCCGATGAAAATATACTGAATTTAAAACAATATTCGACCTCTGGAAATGAACGTTCGCTACTGCAGACTTAAGCGTAACAATTAAGTTTTAAAAGGTGACACTTCGTCAATGAGACCACTGGGGTACCTGCTCTCAATATTAGAATAAAACAAGGTTAAATCATCCTCCCAACATATTGACTTCATTGTACCTTGTGTGTAGAGCCTAATTTCCAAAATTTAAATTCAATTTTTTTTGTAGTTTTGGTTAGGTTTTTGTTAGGGTTAGGGTTTGCTAGGGTATGTTTGTTTGGGTCATCGTCGCCGTGTGACCAATAAGGTTAGGTGCGACGTTAAACTTCAAACAATATCACTTGTTTAAATTGAAATAGAATAATTTATTTTCATTAATTTTTCATTTGAAAATAAATGGACTTCCTTTATTCAGAAATATATTAGCCAGATAACATCTGTGTTCGTGCAGAAGGTTACTGGAAACAGGAATTTATTTTTGGATGGCCTAACCAACCTCGCCACAGAAGCCTGAAGTTAATATTTGCCATGTGAATAATTAGAAGAAATAGGGTACATAGAATGTGTATAGTTATGGTTAATATTCCTGGTCATCTGACTGATGAAATATCAAACTTACAAGTTCACCAGTTTTAACCTTCAGGAGAGAGTGAATGGAAAGCATCTATAGGGCAGTGGCTGTAATGTAACAGTAATGCAGTACCATATTCATGTTCAATGGGGGAACTACATGTATACATATATATTTCTATCTCTATCTTTCATGTAAAGCCCGGCGCACACGAGAGCTATCAGCTGAGCTGACCGCCTCAATTGCCTGTCAGCTCAGGGTCTAGCTCTCGTGTGCGGGCAGTTTTTGGTGAGTTTTTGGCCTCGCGAGGCCGGGGAAAAAATATCAAACTTGTTTGATAATTTCGCCTCGCAAGGGCAAATCCTCAGCGTGTGCGGCGAATGCAAGCCAACAGCTCAGCAGTTTTCTTGAACCGGCCAATGAATCACATGTTATTTTCACGCGATTCATACGCACGACTCTTCAAAATGGTCTTGAAGGAGACGTTATGCGGGAACTGAAATCAATTTCGTGAAACTTTTGTTCACCGTGTGCGCTGAAATCACACGAAAGCTAGTCCCTGAGCTGGCAGGCAATTGAGGCCGTTAGCTCAGCTAAGCTCTCGTGTGCGCCGGGCTTAACTGTCCTGGCATGCCTGGTAGCAAAGGAGATATATAGTCTGTTTAGGTGAGTTTAGAGGGAAGCTCCATGTTCAAATCACTTTTTGTCCGTGGTCCGTCCGTCCATCCGTCCGTAAACAACTCTTGTTATCGCGATTTATCATTCTCAAATTTGGTACACAGGTTCCCTACATGTGGGGTCTAGTTGTGCAAGATACCTTTTCTGGTCCGATTCGAGGTGGCCATCTTGGATTTCCCCGTGAAACCTTGTTATTGCGATTTCTCAGAAACTACTGCATCAATCTTTCTCAAATTAGAAAATTACAAATCAATCGTTTGTTCTTAGTAACAATGGACAAAAAGATCCTCTTGTCATTAGCTTACAATTATCGGACGTTGGTGGGCGCCAAGATCCTTCAGGATCTCGCGTCAGAAATTGAAAGGCTTGAATAAAAAGTTACATGAACGATAAACCTGGTAACTGAGGGTGAGTGATCACTCTCTTCAGATGTGAAAGCCTAAAACAGTCAATTTCTCTGTACCTCAATGTCATTCAACCATGAACACCTTGACTCATAACATGTGGGTGAAGTGTTTCTTTTATTATTGACCAGTAAATGGTAGTCATGGATTACAGTCAGGTACATGTGACCTGAACAGAAAACTGGTGGCCACTGATGAAAAGACTCCAATCATTATAAACAACATTTGTGATATACTGTTTTAGACTCATACTTGGGTTCGTTGATTATAGAAATAGACAAACTTCTGAGCTGTACTCCATGTAAACATATTTAATGCACAAGCTTTCGACTCTCATGCCAGAGACAGTCTGTATATTTACTGGCAATTTTATGAAATTCAACAGATCACTTGATAAAGGCTCCGGCATGAGAGTCGAAAGCTTGTGCATTAAATATGTTTACATGGAGTACAGCTCAGAAGTTTGTCTATTTCTATAACATTTGTGATGTTTGTACACGTTTTATTTTTAGCCTTTCAAATTCTATTTCCCGGCATATGCATCAGTAATATTTGCATGTATTGCACCAATGCATGCAAGGTGAACATCAAATTACAGATGTACTTTTCGCTGATATATTCTATCTATAAAAGGGTACAAATCACAGCGATTGAAATAACGCCTGTCTACCTGTCGCCGACAAGTCATTTTTTCAAGTGACAACTAAATTAAAATGCCACCTGTCGCTGCGACAAGTAACTATTCTGCCCTAAAAATACTGAATTTATGATCTAATGACTGAATTGTGTTCCTGGAAACAGTTGTTGGGTTAAGTTTTATTTACGTCGGACATTCTGTTCACTTCGTCGTTCATCCCGCTGCCATACAACGCGAGAGCTCGGGTACATCAAACTCTAGGATTAATCTCCCCCAAGATTTGCACACGATTCGCTTGAAAGGCAAAAGTAATGGATAAATTAAACGAACTTCACTATATTGACTGGCATGATCTGGCCCAGTCAGCCTATATTTCTATCGACTGTTCATGCCTGGCAACTTCAAGTTGAAAACGAAACCAGAACAAGCTGAGTGATTCTTACGTTTTATTTCGGAGAATAGGAGCTCAATAAAACTTCATCAGTGAGTATTTTAATCGGAACAAAATCGTGCTTGCCAACACGGGCAGCTAACATGAACGTTGTGTTGCCCCGTGCCAATTTTTACTTGCTCCAGACAAAACGTCTAACACTCGCTAGTTGATTGAGTGAAGGCAACAACAACAACAATTATTTTGCTTGATAATTTGTCAGAACAATTCAACATTTTCATTTGGGAACTCAACCTATCTCTTGAATAACTCAATATTTATTCACTATAACTAATTTTTTCGCGCGTGTTTGGCGCGCATTTTCCCATAGATAAAAAACTCATTTAAAAATTTCCCAAAAACTCAATTTTTCAAAGTCAAGTCTTTAATTGGGGTTACCCACAAAAAGTTGCTGTTATGATCCTTAAGAAAATATCGTTCCAGCAATCTCATAATTGAACATTCTGTTGACATTTTACACTGAACTCCCTAATAGTAGAACAGTGGTGAGAGAATGAGTCAACATCAGGGAGTGAGGACATTGATATTGGCAATGAAGTGCTAGAGGAAGGAGACAAATTTGTCGCTGTCATAAACATCTCCCGACCGAGAAAAAAAAAACGTGTGTTCAAATTCTCCAGTGCCTGGAAAATGGAGAGACTGGTTGGAATATATGATGACAGTATGGTGAAAACATGTTTCTGCAGGAGTGACAAGCTGAAATACCAGGGTGACAAGTAAAAAAAATAGTTACGTGTCACAGTGACAAGTAATTCTCAAAAAACATTTCGACCCCTGAATCACTTTGGCTTAAAAATAATGACACACTTAGCAGTAAGGGGAACAACTTACAGAAGTTATGAAAATTATGACCTAGCCAAGTTATATCAACTATATGTAGATGTAGCAATAACTCAGAGAAGTTGTAGGATGTGGTGCTCATGCAAACTTGACTATGTTTTAGGGTTACCGTTACCCTCAGAAGATTGCATTGGGTTTAAAATTTTATGTCAACATTCCATCAGCAGGATACCCCATAACTTTATATTTTATAACTTGCTTGTCAATTTACAGTGAAAATGAAAACGAATGTGGCTGCCGCTATGAGTGTGGCTTTGAAAAGTGATACCCCTTTACACAGGCAAGCCGTCACCAACCAGTGCCACTCATTAACTGATTGGTACATATACTGTCAGGAAAGGTCCACTTGTGGTACCGTGATACTGGTCAGTTACCAGTTGGTTACCAACTTGGTGGGTACCAACCTGTTGCCAATCCTACTATTCATTCAGGTTTCATACAGTTACCAATCAGTAACTTGACGGGTGCCAATTGGTTACCAAGAGGTACCTATCAGTAAATATTCCTTCAGGTACTGTGCAGTTACCAATCAGTAACTGATGGGTACCAACTTGTTACCAAGTGGTACCATGATTAGTTACCAACCCTATATTCTTATAGGTACTATGCAGTTACCAATCAGTAACTGGTGGATACCAACTTGTTACCAATAGGTACCCATCAGTTACCACTTTGTGGAACCAACCTGCGATACCAATCAGTAACTGAACAGTACCAAGCTGTCACCTAGCAGTAACCTCACATTTCATGTATGGTATAACCTATTGGTTACCAATCAATAACTGACCAGTTCCTTCAAGTCAGAACTGCATGGTACTGCAAAGTTAGGATGATGATGGCTACCTACATGTATCAGTTTACGGGTAAGTAACTGGAAAGAACCTGGCATAAACTACTACGTGGTGACTGATTGGTAACTGCATGGTACCGTTCAGTCAGGACTTAACGGTACCAAGCCTAAAATTTCCGTGCAGTACCAACAAGTTACCTAGATGTTACCAACAGGTAACTGAACGGTACCAATTGGTACAGAACTGAACGGTACTGGTTGGTGAAAGTTTGCCTGTGTAAACGATCTTAATGTCTTGGCTTTCCAGGAAAATATACATAATTGAAGTGAAGCATCTGGGATGCAAGGATATTTATAAGCTGATTGTAATACATGTATCTAGGTTATAATCTCATGTTTTTTGAACTTAAGTTTTATGAACTCAACTTGCACTTGAAGATTGTTAAACTAGTAAAAGGCTGTGTTAAATAATACAGGTCGTTACATTCTGTGACTTCCCTGATGGTCAAAATATCATTATCTCGTGAACGGTGAAGATTTTGATATAATCACTTGTAGAGGTTATATTTTACAACTCTGTAAGTTAATTAGTCCCCTGTAATTAAAAATAGTATCCACATTGATCTTTCATTTCTGTGCCCATGCACTTAAAATACGCTTAATGATGCATGCACGCACCAAAATGTATAATGAAATTCTTTGATTCATATCTGCATATAACAGCATGTACCAGAATATCTTTGTGAAGTGACAGCCAGTTATCTCAAATAAATTGACTTCTCAAATTACCATTACATGCTTTCAACATGTTGAAGTGTGCCAGTCCATGGGATAGATGAAATCAATGAATGTATAATTAGCTAAATTCTATTAAGATGATAATCACATATAAGAGCATGATAACCATTACTTTGTGATATTGATAATAAATCACACTTGAAATAACTTTCCATAATAATTCTCTCCATATAAAACTCCAATACTGATGTTTCATGTACACATGCTATATTACGTAGGGAGACCTTATAATGTATTAGTGTTCAAGTTGTCAACTTAGGTCATTCATTCTGTTTGAAGTACATGTAATAACAGGCGGACCGTGTTTCTGTCGCTTATATACAATGCCCAGTGAAATTGCGGAATGATAAACTGCACACCTCTATTACTGTACATGGCATTACTGACCTTTGTGCCAGTGGACACGAATACATTATGACATCTCCCCATGTAATTGAGCTTCGCTAAATGAAACACCAGTACCGGTACTGGAGCTTTATAAGGAGAGAATTACAAAGTTATTTCAAGCATCATGTGTTCTCAATATCGCAAATAAATGGTAGTCATTTTGTAGAGTTCAGTTTGTTATACACCCAGAAAATTTATACAGAGTGTAATTATCGATTTATAAATCACACTTGAATAACTTTCCATAACAATTCTCCCCATATAAAACTCCAGTACTGATGTTTCATGTACTGCAGGGGCTCAAATACATAGGGAAAACTCATAGTGTTATGTTTGAGTTGTCAAAGGTCATTGATTCCGTAGTCATTTTGTAGAGTTCAGTTTGTTATACATGTAGTTATACACCCTGCAAAAAGAAACTTTATGCAGAGTAAACTATTGATTTTTGACAAGCTCCAAGGTAGACAAGCAATTAAAATGGATAGTGTTGAGTGATTGAATTTTAACAATAGGAGGATTGAATTATAAGGGTATTTACCATATATATTTTGAGTATATTAGAGAAAGTGTCTATATGTCATCTGTTCATTGGACTAACCATGATCAATGTGTATATCCTTTTTCGTGGCATTAGCCTACATGCACCAGTGTTGATAATCAATAATTTAGATCTCCGCCACCCTCTCTAAACTTTTGTCATTTATGAACAAAGTGTGGCTGCTGTTTGAATATGAGCTTAACATTTCCCATTAGTTGTTCAAATACGGAAACATATTCCAACAAAGGCTTTCACCTAAACAAGATGATTATAAAATGAGAAACAACTATCGCCCCCTCCCATAAAATGTAAGCTGCACAATTGTACACTTATAGGATACAGCCATTGTACATCCCCATTCCCTCTGTTCAGCCCAGCATCCACTCAATTTCCCCCCTATAACCGCCTATATGTCAGTTAGCTTATATCATTGAACATTTACAAGAAGCAACTACTTTAACCCCATCCCCCAGGTCACTGAAGTTGAACATTCTTTGATTTGCCTATTTATAGGTCGTATAATGCGATAGCGAATTCTGTCCGTCCATCTGTCAATGCATTAACTTTTATGAGCTGTGTGATATCTCCAGTACGAGGTCATGGATTGGTACCAATATTTGGACATAACTTATCCATAGGTCAAAAAGGAACCATATTTATTTTGATGTCAAAATGTCAACAGTCTAGGTGATTGGGCAGCAATCATTGAAAACCATTATAAGTACAATTCAGAGAGGTGGATTGTGATGGCGCAGAAGAGGCCTATTGGTTATATACCCCATCTGCCAGTTTTGGTCAAGGTATTGTCTGCGTTGTCCATCCGTCTGTCAGTCTATCTCGCTTGTTAACACTATCAAACTGAATGATTATTATCAGGCTCTCCAAATTCACATAACATATGCAACTGATGATGGGCCTGCAGTCTATTGAAGATGGCTGACCTTGACCAGGGATGTAATTAGAAGGCAGTAGGCATCCATTTTTGGCCCCCTACTAGTACTATGGCCAAAAGGGCCCAAAACAGCCGCATACTTTCCATGTAATTTCTATACCTGAAACACTAAAGGTTACTTATTATGGCCGCCTACTTCCATGCCTTCACCTGATACTCAAACAATTGGCGACATCCCTGCTTGACCTATTTTATCAAGATCAAATTTTAGTGTTATCTTTTGAAGAATTAAATCTACATGTAGGCTCTCCAAATGCATACTACATGTACATATTATGCAACTGATTGACTAGAAAGTAACTCACCTTGACCTATTTTATTGAGGTCGTACTCTAGTTACTGCAATATCTCAGATCATGGCTAGGCTGATTCACACATACAACTGTTGATTTTTAGTATATTTTTTGAAGAATCATAGAGCTACATGTAGACTCCCAAAATTCGTGTCTTTTAAGTTCTGGTTTCTGCAGTCCAAGGTGTGTATATTGAAGCCCATTAGACTCTTGTTCGATAAAGGCTCTGCTAGTAGAATGGAGATTTTGCCCTGCTATTCACTAGGACAGGCATGCCAATAGATAATCTCTCCAAATTTTTTTAAATGTTTGTAATTATTATGGTAATAATATAAATTTTATATTCCTTTTCTCTTTTCAGAGTCACTGGTTCAGGTTGACAGGAGTTTGAAGAGTTTCGATGAAATCAAGCAATCGTTTCCAGATGTGATGGCGGGTGGACACTGGAAACCAGCAGACTGTATTTCTCGTCATCGTGTGGCCATTATTATACCATACAGGAACCGGGAGCCTCATTTGAAAGTCTTTTTAAACCACATGCATCGCTTTCTAGGACATCAACAATTAGATTATGCTATCTTTGTTGTAGAACTAGTAAGTACATATGTGGTACTGCTTTTTGCTCTTGAAGACAAAGCCTAGTACATGTTCTTTGCTGTAGATGAAGACCCAGGTATTGTTTTATTTTCTCTTGAAGAACCAATATTTTTTCCTGTTCATAGAGAATGTTTTGTTGCAAGCGGATTCCCCCTTCCCGATCAGTTCAGAGCTTTCAAGGCATTGAAAAGGGAAAAGATAATGGATGTGCAAAAAATAAAAAAAAATCACCTAGATTTCCGTATGTAACAAACTTTATTATATATTCCAATGCGGTACTAGCCTATTTGTTCCTAAATATTGTTGAACAAACTCTTCTTATTTTGTTTTTTCAGGCACAGCCAACTAGATTTAACCGTGCTATGTTGATGAATGTGGGTTATGCAGAGGCTCTTAAACAGTATGATTTCCAGTGTTTTGTGTTCCATGATGTAGACTTGATGCCAGAAGATGAGCGTAATATATACTCATGTCCAGCCCAGCCCAGGCATATGTCCGTTGCCATTGATGTAATGAATTATAGGTGAGTGTTCCTGCTCTTTACCACTCAAGATTGGGTGATGACAACTGCTTGGTTTGTGTACTGTAGTAAAAAAAAATTCTTCATTCTGCTTGTTTTGAACAGGTAATTTTTCACCACATTTAACACTACAGTATCCCGAGTGTTGGTAGGGGTGGAGTCAAATGGCATGAACAACCCCTCCTCTCAGATCCAATAATGTATGTTACTTCCCTGTATTGGACAGCTATAATTAGCAAGCATAGGAAACGACCCATTCTCAAGAAATCCTCATGATGCCCATTCGGGCTGTTCCATTTAAAAAGGTATGGGAGGGGAGGAAGGCACTCAATATACTATTCTATGGGTCATGGGAGGAAATTCCCTTCAATCCATGTTACAACATTGAGAAGGCCAATAAAATTTCTATGGGTGGTGGAGTATAATTCAAAGCTGCCTTCCGCCCCTCCCATTCCCTTTTAAATGGAACAGCCCTTAGTATGGGTGGCTCAAAGCCTTCACAAATTCACATGGGAAACAACTTCTGAAAAGCAGACATTCTAGCAAAATATTCAATGGGTTTGGGAGAACAATATGGCAGATCCTGCCTTGATAAATGGGAGATTAACCAGATGATGGATTAGGATGTGGTAATAGATGGTCATATGATAACATGAGCAGTGTGACTAACGTCACAGGACCTACGAAGTACAGTAGGCATTAGGACTCGAACACGAACTGAACTCTTGGAAATCCCCACCCCCAGTTGAAATCCTGTTCATATTAAGATGGGCACCGCCCAAGTCAGAATCGCCAGTGCTTTTCATCAAAAATCACCAGAAATTTTCATCAAAAATAGGTCAGCTCAAAACTTGTTGGTAACAGTCTCTTAATGCGCCTTCATTCCAAAATAAATAACGATCGCCGATTTAATTTTACAATTTCTTAATTAAAGGAAACAGATTGAATAATATAGGTTTAGTAGATTTCAAGCTTTACGTGTGAAAATACATTTACATCTCTTTAATGGTTTTCAGTGCCCTTGTCCAGGATCAAAACAACTTTTTGAATCACATTATTTTCCCAACAATACAACACATTTTTATATATAGTACTATAGTAGAAAGGTAGCATTTATGTAGTTTACGGTAATTCAACTCAAGACCCTACACCTTCTATGCACAAGATAATAATGATTCTATGTGATTCTCCTGAGCATAGCCGGTAAAGACGAATAAATAGCGTCTCTACATCTTCTGTAATAGGGCCATGTGGCATAGTGGACTATTTCAATGACAGGGTATTTTTAGACGGACAGTAACTGATACTCATTGGCGATAAAACGCTGGAGCAAAACAGACCACAGTTTTCTTGGCAATGATGAAATGATTGGATGTGAAAGAGGATACATGTTACAGGCTAAACCTTACATATATATATAGCAATATATTGAAGTGTTAATTATAAATCTAATTTTAATCAGAATTATTTCAGATCAGAACTTGATGGTAACAATGCCCTAATGCACGCTCATGCCAAAAATCAAGGTTCTGATGTCAACGGTTCTCCTTATTTTGCCGACGAAAGGATTCGGATGGACTCACTCATTACCGGACAATTTGCGATCTGTAGCCTACTTCGTAGGAAAAATAATGCACATGTCAGATTTATATTTTTGAAATTCTAACTTCTAACTATATATACATATATTTATGTTGGAGATCACCAATACAAATGATATAGAAGAAGAAATTAGTTTTGCTTCTCATTTATTGTACATGTAGTTTGTGTTTTTATGCTGCATTCTCTCTACCTCCAGGTTACCATATGAAGGCATATTTGGAGGAGTGTGTGCTATTACAAAAGAGCAGATGATTAAAGTGAATGGATTTTCTAACAAATTTTTTGGCTGGGGTGGAGAGGATGATGACATGCATAACAGGTGAATATGCATTTTTTAAATATGTAAGCGTTGTTCTGGAGGATGATACTGCCTCCTGGCATTCCTCTCCCCTGTTAACAAGTCTTACTGTGAGAGGCAAGTAATGGCTCACGCTCCCCAACTTCTCATCTAATATGAAGATGATGAAAGTATATTGTGGCTTGCAATATTTAATATAGAGCTTTGATCAATTTTCCCACCTTGATCTAATCCAGTAGATGACTACTTGCCTGCTGTTTCCTAATGACAAGGCCTGAATAAACTGATCAGGTATAACATGGCCAGACCATCTCAATGTACCACATTCTGCTCAATATGATTTGAGGTTTACAGAAATACAATATTATGTTATGGGGAACAGCTCTATGGGTTGGCTTGTGAACTTGATCTGAGGCGCCCACGATAGATTACTGTGAGATGGGAAATTTTTGATGAGTTGTATAGTTTTCCTTCAGTGCTGTTATCTTCATATACAGGGACTTTTCCTTACCACATATGTACAACTATGGTAACATTCTCAACGAGAGTTTGATAAAAACAGATCTATGCTACTTCACAGTAATGAGTGAGTGAGTGAATAGGGTTTAACGTCGCTTTCAACATTTTTTCAGCTATATCACGACGGTTCACAGTAATGAACATGGTCTGAAATCAGGGCAATGCTATTGGAGAGAAATGAAATTGAGGATAAGCAGAGTTCCTGTGATTGAATTACTTTCTGTATTGCATAATTTGCACAATAATTATGCATGATTTTTTACGAAGCCTGATGATGTAATTTGTTTAATGTACAGATTATAGAGTTACAAGGGAGGTAACTCCTCTTTATTTTATGAAATTAGAATTATCTCCCTTTAATTTCTGTAACCCTCTGCCTCGTGGTCTTATATATCTCCTAATCCATGGCCTTTAATTTTATTGCTGCTTCAACACTGTGAATCTTGCCAGTTATATATTTATATCATCTGAAGGATATTCACGTCTGAAAGGTTAGAAAGATTAGAGCAACTAGTATTTTGACAATTTTCCTGTAATCCTGTACATAACATTTTACCTTTTTACAGGATCGTGGCCAAGGGGTATAAAATAATTCGATATCCAGTTGCTATAGCACGGTATAAAATGTTGTCCCATAAAAAAGATACACCAAGTCCGGAGAGGTGAGATTTCAGTTTTATACAATTTACAAGATGATATTTTTTTTTCAGATTTCAGCATTTCTGTCACACATAACTTGTACATATAGTGTCTCTGAATACATGTAGCTGTACGATTTTGTGAAATCGCCTTGATCATCAGATCTGATGTCAATCATACACCATTATTATTAACTCATTTGAAGTAGGATAATCCCTCTAATAATTCAATCCCCCTATCAAAATTCAATCACCCCCAATTTTGGGAACAAAATTCAATTAGCTGTTCCAATAAATTGATCACCCTCTAAACTCATAAAAATAACAAAAGAAATAAAAGATTATCTGCCTGATTTTGGACCATTTTGTTAACTTCTTCTTCTAAAACGTTTGATCACCCCCAGATTTTATGGCGGAAATTTCACTTCCTGTGATTGAATTACATGGATGAGGATATTCAGCGGAAACACTGATTTCAGTTTTTTCTGTTGAAAAGTCAAATTTCAAATGTGTCTGCTCTACATTCCAAGTACTCAAATTTGGCCTTTTTTTAGGGTAGGGGTTTCAGCGTTTTTCGTCTTGAGCAATTCTCATGTCTGGAATTATTAGAGGGATTACAATACTCCAGTAATGTTCATGTACACACTGCCAGACTAGACTTGGATATCGACCTTCTTTGAAGGAGATATGATTGTCTAGACTTGGATATCGACCTTCTTTGACAGAGATATGATTGTCTACTTCACCAGCAAATCTTCATCAGTGTTGTGATTAATACTCCTCTCTATTGTAATCACATGTATGTTCCACTGTAGTTGGTGACTAAAATTGCAATGAATGAGGTTTCACTTCAACACTTGTGAGGACTCACAGCCTAAATGTGGATGTTAATCTGTTGTAGGATGAATTTATTATACCAAGGTAAAAAGAGGTTTGCCACAGATGGTATAAACAATTTGAAGTACAAGGTTTTAAAAATAGAGTTGAGGCCCCTCTACACCTGGGTGTATGTGGAAATAAATGAAGCAGAAGTAAGAAAGGTAAGATATAAGAACAAGTAAATGTGCCAAGTTTACAGGTGTTACAGAACAGCTATTACAGAGAGATCTTGCATGATCATTCCTATGACTAGTCCATATCAGAAGATTATCAGACAGTTCAAAGATTTGCTTTGTGTCTGCTTCACTGCCCAAAATCTTATCTATTTCCCTTGTCCTAGAATGCTTATTTCTGGCTTCATGTCTACAGTTCTGCTGAGAAATAACTTTCAATAGTGTAGAGGCAAACCATTTATATAATACCTGTGGAATTTGTAAACTAGACTATAATATACATGTGAGCATACATGTCCAGTAAGAGTGTAATGACAACATACAAACAAGATAAGGATGTGCTCGGGGGCATTCAAGTATTACATACATTTATACAATCGGGTCAGCTTTTATGGCATTTGATTGAGAAAATGAAATTTGGAAGTCTGGAGTGACTATTATGGTTCTGTGCCATACATGTACCTCACAATTTTGAACAGTTTTGTAGTAGGAAAGAAATTTCATGATAGATTCTTGTTGAATTCAAGGAATAAGTTGACTTTCCAGTTTCATGAGATGATCAGTATTATGGAGAAGGATTAAGTGAAAGGTACATGTATGCTGTGATGTTGAATATGATCATTTACCTAGTCCAAGATTTCTAGACTTCGAAGCTTCAGTAATTATGTCAGTCACAGACCCAGTTATTTCAGTTTCCAGCTCAACTCCACATTTCACCAATCAGCCTTTCAGACAGCTTCTCTCAGCATATTTAGTCCAATCACTGATAAGAACATAGTATTTTAAGGTGAAGCCTGTTCTGTGTAATAATATCTATGACCAAGCCTCTAATTATTTGATCCTGTCCCATGGGGCTCCCAGGGATTGACCTGGGGTGACATTGTGCACACCCCAGGTCTTGGGATTGAACATTGTTGAACAGCTGATCTGAGGTGTAACATGTCTATGATCACATGAAACAGCTAACCAACTGTTTTTACCCCTCGACCATTTTGGCCTGGAAGGGGGGGGGGGGGGGATCATTGTCATGTCCGTCTGTCCATTACCGCATTTTAGGCAAAACTACTTGAGATACATTGACCAAATTTTGGAAACTTATTTATCTAGTCATAAGTCAGTTGCCTATCGAAAATGACTCCACTTGGCTCATATTTTACAGAGTCAATCCCTCTACAGATGTATTAATTTCTGATTTTGTGATATATGCTTGAATGTAACCAACTATATCTGCAGAACTGTGTTTGATACAGCTACTACATTCTGGAAACTTATTTATAAAGTTGTATTCTAGAAGCCAACAGAAAATTATTCGCCTCATCCCTTATTTTACGGAGTTATGCCCTTTTTCAGGTGCAATAATATCTGATTTTGTAATATAGGCTTGAATGTAACCGGTTATTTCTAATAAACTGTGTTTGATACAGCTACATGTACCAATTTACGAGGAAACTGTTTTATCTGCTTGTATTCTAGATGCCTACAAATAAATTATTGGTCTTGGCCCATATTTTATGGAGCTATGCCCCTATTAAGATGTACATGTACATCTATCTGCTCATCCGTGTTAGGTACAGCTGCTAAATTTTGGATACTTTACATGTATTTATCTGGTTGTATTCTAGAAGCATAAAAAAAATTGATTGTCTCGGCCCATTAATATTTTATGGAGTTCTTCCCCTTTTCGGGTGTAATAATCTTGGATGTGCTTAAATGTAAGCAGTTATATCTGAAGAACTGTGTTCAGTACAGCTACCAAATTTTGGACACTTATTTATTAATCTGATTGTATTCTAGAAGCCTACAAAAATTATTTGTTTCGGCCCTTATTTTACAGAGTTATGCCCCTTTTTGGGTATAATAATCTATGATTTTGTGATATATGCTTGAATGTAGCTGTTATATCTGCCGAATTAATGATATACTTTAAAGAGGACAATTCTGGATGATTAGTAAATATAATAGCCATAATATGTTACACATTCTCAAGCATATTTCTCCATTGCTTGGGGGAAGCAGAGGGGTTTTGAGAGTCACCCTCATGGCTCTGATTCCATGGATTTGTTTGTTGTGTAAGCTTAATTAAGATGTACAGCCCAGTTACCTGAGGGTTGACCTGGGGTGTTGTTGGGCACCTCCCATGTCATGGTAAGAATTGAAGGTCCTCGGCTCCTCAGACAGCTTGTTGTAAGAGGTACTATCTGAGACACCCCTGGGTTTCCCTAGTGTAGGGGATTATGACCCTACATCTAGGGTTCATGGGTGTGAAAGGAATAGGACCCAAACGTCCTGATATGACTGAAAGATTATTGAAAGCGACGTTTAATAATACTCACTCACTCACCCACTCAGTAATTGCAGAAATGATTTTATAATTCAGGCTGTAGCCTCCAAAATGAAGGTAAACCAATTATCAATGCCTGTGAACAAATAGGCACCTGGCATGGTCACTTGAACTCCCCTCTGAAATAGTAGTGCATTGTCCAATCTCATACCAAAGTTCATTGCGGTAGTCAGGATCATTCCATTTTAGAGAAGTTTCAGGTGACCATGTTATCCACTCCCCATGATACAGTGCATGATGCTGATCATGCTGTTTACATATTGGTAAGCCAGTTGAGGAAACCACTCTCTAAACATGGAGGTAAGAAGGGAAGTTTTTGCTTTACAAGTCATGAATGGTCCATCATCACACTCAGAGAGATTATCTTTTGGAACAATAATATTAGCTTGCATTATAAACAAATTAGATTCACAACAATTTAATTTTGTAATATCATCTCATGTGCATGGTCCTTAGTTAAATATACTCGTATTCATGAATTTATTTAGAGAAAACTACCCTTTTACCTTTTAGAGAGTCATTTCCCCTAATCTGGTAAAAGTGCTGCATTCCAACATTTTGATTTGTCTCTGTGAGTCAGAGATACAGCCATCATGAACTGATCTAGAACCTCGCTGATAACTTGACTAATCCATCACTTGCACATTATTGAGAGAACAAAGCTGATCAGCTACTGGTTCTTATATTTTCACTTTGCCCGATCTTTTAATTTAGGAGAATATTTTGAACTAGTGATAGCTGGCATATTTTCATGAAATATTTGCCAAATTATACATTATTCTAAACCAAATGACACTTGCTTTGAATACTTGGAAAATATAATACATATGTATAAAATCATGTCTATTACTGGTTCACTATAATCTTTAAGTTGGATAGACAAAGTGAGAATATATGTACCAAGTCACGGGTCATTGTACAGACACGCTCTTCTTTGTTCTCGCAATATTGTGCAAGTCCTCAATTCTTTCACAACTATTCTTCAATTTCATGCTTCTACTGCTCTTGTTTTTAGCTTGCACTGACTGCGTTGTTTGCCACAGCATTGAATATTCAATATATATTTTGGGCATATATGGGTTCTGTACCTGCAGTATGAAACGGCCTGGGAAAACATTGTCTATCAAAGCTCTACTGAAAGCTGGTCCTGTCTCCTTCTCCCACAATGCATCAGCATGTTAAACATGACAGAACAAGGATCCTGTGTACTTTTAGAGGTGTCTGTCATTCATTGTGGCATATTCTACTATTTTCAATACAAGACAGATATGAAAGAACCATTTCTTAATAGCCCTCTAAGAACCATGGCCTTCTTCAATTCCCATGGTAAATGCCATAGACAAAATACTTTATGATGGCAAAATGACAGGTATAATTTGCTTATGTATATTTATTTTTGTGGCAGAATTTTCTTGATTTCAAGGGCTGCATTCTTTTGATGAAAAATACCACTGCTGAAATAAATAGTCTGCAATACAATATAGTTCTGCATGTAATTGATTCCTGTGTCATACATTTTCTGTGTGACAGTAACATGATGTGAGATATATTGGTGCAGATACTGATTCTAAGTTTTGTTCAATGAACAGCATAGATATTGATTGAAAGAATGTTTTGTCCAAAAAATGTATATAATAGTCCAGTGGCAGAGTTGTGGGATTGTAAGCCTGGTATTTCTTTCACTAAGGTACTAAGTTGATTCCAATTATTTTATCAATAATTTATACCCCTTAAGCTTTCAGATCTTGATATGGGAGGAGAAAACCCTACAATTCTCAGAGCAATCATGACAGAAGCTGCTCAATTAACATTTTTAAAATTGGTTTTTCTGCAATTTGACCTTTGAAACAGCTCTGCACAATTTGCAGCGATCAGATCATTTCAAAGTTCATGCAAAGAACGGAGTTCTGCACTGGTCAGATGTTCACGAATTGGTCACATGTCACAGAGGGTTAAATAGCTGACCACAGTTCTTCTTCTTGGGGGGTGTATTTTTATGCCCCCTTCCTAACTAGAGGGGGGCATATAGCGATCGCTTTGTCCATCCGTCCGTCCGTCTGTCCGTCGGAATTTCTTGTCCGCACCATATCTCGGTTAATATTTGATGGACAGGATTGAAACTTGCATGAAATGTAGCCAGTGCCTCATAGTTGTGCAGCGTAAAGTTTTCTCTGAGTTTCGGTTATATTTTCAAGAGTTGTTGCACTTCATTCTTGAAATCTCTGTGAAATTGGACTTGTCCAGTATTGTATGGACAAGTATGACATTTGCATGATATGTGGTCAGTGCCCCATAGTTGTGCAACGTGAAGTTTCTCCGCGTTTCGCGTATATTTTCAAAAGTTATGGCCCTTTGTTCTTGAAATCTCCGTGAATTGGCACTTGTTTGAGCTGGATCTTGGATAGTATTGTATGGATAATTATGAAGTGTGCATGATATGTGGTCAGGGCCCTGTAGTTGTGCAGCGTGAAATTTCTCCGCGGTTTTCATATATTTTCAAGAGTTATGGCCCTTTGTTCCTCAAACCTTAGTGAATGGGATATATATATATTTGTCCAGGCTGGATTGATACTTGGGATATACATTATACAATTAAATCAAGATGAAGAAAGTGACTGAAGCAGAGTTGTAATATTTATGCAAATTAGGCCTTGATTGACCAATGAAAATCATCCTATTTCCAATTAACCGATTTGGACGGGGAAAGTGACTATATATATGTTACTCTACATTCCAAAGCAGACCACATAGGTCCTGAAGTATGAAATTGCCCCCAAAAGGGTGCATTGGGTGCAAAATTCAAAGTTCACTGATCACTTCATAATTTCACCATAATATACTCGAAGGAATTTTGATACAACCAGGTCACATTTTCGGATTTGGCGAAAGTCCCGGTGACCATCTTGCATCAAAACATTGTATTATCACTTGTTGGTCGATCGACTTGATACTTGGAATATGTACATGTATCATGCGAGGCATGGCGAAAAAGTGACTGGAAAAGATTTTTTATAATTATCCAAATTAGGCCTCCACTGACCAATACAGAACAGCACGATGGCGGGACAGTGTCGGACTAAAGCGGAGTGGGGGGTCATACAATTAAGCAATCTCTGATTGCTTCTTTCCTGCGTTCAAAAAAATCTCTGTCAGATTTTCAACCCAGCTCTGAACTTTGATCTCCAATGACAACAATGCCATTTGAAATCCATTCCTGACTTCCTTCGTTGATTTCTACTCGGGGAAATTTCTCAGAGATAGTTTGTGGAATGCATGATTGCTTCGTTGCTATCCACTCCGACAGTTCAGAATTTTTGAAATTGTCAATTCATCTTACATGTAGGTTACCATGCACAAATTAATACCCACAAATATGGATGATCAGCAAATCTATCACTTTCACATCAATCAATATCTTCAACCTAATTCAGTTTCACATGTATTTCCTATATAAGGTACCTTACAAGGTCTGTGACTGTGAGTTGCTTTTGTACCAAGTACTATATAAACCAAAGTCGTGTCAGTGTTGTAGGAATAAAAGGAGATCATCAGAAGATTTTTGCTGCTGAATCGTCATAAGCACTGACCAAAAATTGCGATAAAAGATGTCTAGTTCATAATTCTTTCACTTTTCTTGCATTTGAAATGTGATCAGTGGTCTTTACCCATTTCTGTTAGCTCCTGTAGCATTTTGAAATGAAATTACGAATGATTAATATCCCGAGTCCCATACGGCAGACGCAGCTATCAGTGAAACGTGCCAAAGAGTGTACATGTAAATGAAAGTTAAGGAGTAACTGTAAGCTGATTCATCTCTTTACACCTAGTGAATTTATACCATCACAGTTTGAACTTACTTAGGTATATTATCTCACCAGTTTCACAAAGCCCCGTGGGGCTTCCGGGGATTGACCTGGGATGTCGTCGTGCACACCGCAGGTCATGGTAAGAATAGACCTCAGCTCCTCAGACAGCTTGTCATAAGAAGCGACTAACTGAGGCACCCGTGGGGTTCCTGGGTGTGAAAGGAATAGGACCCCACCCATGTGGTTCCCGGGTGTGAAAAGGAATAGGACCCCACTCTGTGGTTTTCGGGTGTGAAAAGAATAGGACCCAACGTCGTGATATGACTGAAATATAATTGAAAGCGACGTTAAATCATATTCACTCACTCACCCCCAGTTTCACAACCGACAGAAATGGTATAAATTCATAGATAGACATCAGGTTCTCCTAAGCTTTCGAAAGAAAAGTTGAAAAATTGGAGAGAAATCATCCACTCTTGAAAGAAAGCCTTTCTAACTGAAAAAAAGCATCCAACGGGTAGCAAAAACACATTCTCTGTCACTAAAACATTCCACAATGGTCACAGGAACGATGATGTCTGAACCAAGGCAGCCACTCTTGGAGAGAAAGTGATTAACTAGGAATGTGTGAAAAACTTATTTTCTTCATGACGTGACAGTAATTTGATGATCCTAATTGCCCCTAATTTGATAATACTGCGATGTTTGATGACACCACTAACCTAGTAAACTTCAACTGTAAGAAAAATAGATTGGGTGCTGTTTCATCAGTTAGATAGGCTTTTCTTTCATATGATGAACTTGAAGCCTATTGACTGACCTTGACTTATTTTACAAGGTCAAAGTTGTGAGGATTTTGTAACCACAAAGCGCTGTCAGAGACGGAAATAAGAAATTCCATTGTAATGGTCAATTTACCATGGATGCACATTTGTTATGGGTGTTTAATATGGGTTAATAGGTTGTCCACCTATCTCAGACAGGTAGATTTTGCAGATGACTGGCTGAAAACAAAATTACATGTACCTGTCTCTTGTGACAGATGAAATATTTATCATAAACAGAGTATTCTTTGTGCATCATTCTGCGAAAATGACTTCACCATTGATAAATAGTAAGTTGGAAAAAAAATCAGTCTCCTTGATGTAAATAGTGGATCATAATGTTCCCATTTATACACTCAAGAGATGGGTAGAAAAAATTTACATGGGACAAGTAGAAATTTTTCAATACATGGCAGTGTGACTAACGTCACAGGACCTACGAAGTAGGGTGGGCATTGGGGCTTCGACGTGCACTGAATTCTTGGAAATCCCCTCGCCATGCTCGCCCCAAGTTGAAATCCTGCCTATATTAAGATGAGCACAGCCCAAGTCAGAATCACAGGTGATTTCATCAAAAATCACCAGAAATTCCCATCAGAATTCGGACAGCTCAGAACTTGCTGGTAACAGTCCCCTAATGCACCTTCATGCAAAATATAAAGGTTCTAATGTCAACGGTTCTTCTTATTTTGCTGACGAAAGCATTCGGATGGACTCACTCACTCAATGACTGACTACGGGACAATTTGCAGATGGTAGCCTACTTTGTAGGAATTTCAACCCCTGACCTGAACTGTCATTAAAATGGATGTTGACTGTTATTGATTCCAGTCTCACATCCTTACCCGAGAGGTAATTTTTTTATTGGTGATTTTTCACAGAGTGATGACCCTTTAGTGATACCATCAATGTATGCTACAGTACATTGTTGTCTAACCTGTATCTCCTTAATAATTGGTGTGTGCACTGTTGGGATTTTCCCTGTTTCGATGATTTTCCCTTGAGTTATGGCCATTTATCCTCAAGATCAATAAATACTGCCATAGTACTTTCTTGTCCAGGCTCACTTGGCACTAAGAAGGAAGAGGAGATCAAAGACTGGTAGGCCCGTTGTCAGGATGAGGAAGCATTCATAAAGTTTGTATGCTCAAATCTGGGATTTTTGACAATCACTCGCCGCTTGTACGCTTCTGTACTTGATGACCCAACCCACCGTCCTTCCTGTCCATGCTTATGCTGAGCCAAAATACCAAAGTAGGTCTGTGGTACATGTATGTTAAGCTGATAACACATCATTCTTTGTTACTTGTCAGCTCGTTTCATCTTTTTTCGTCATTTTCATTGTTTGTCCCTTTTCTTGACTATTCGGAAAATTTTGCGACTGAAATTTAAATGTTACCGTAACTAAAATGCGTGGCAAAGTGCAATTAAAAGGTAGACGGATAAGCCGACATGGATATCAATACTGTACAAGTACTAGCTCTGATGTCATTGTGAATACCAGAACCATGCAGCCAGGCAGGAATTCCCAAAGGAGCCCCAATGATTAAATATAAAGTGTCTTTCCATACTACATTTTTCACACTAATGTGAACAATTAATTAGCCAATTAGCCTGAAATATCCAAATTATCGTGTTAACTGCTGTTCCTTTGAAATAACAAACTGGTTGATCCTAAACTGGGCATATATGTTGTCCAGTATGGTCAAAGGGGGATGCTACAAATCATTTCTTATCACCCATATTACACATGTAATTAGGTATTAATTAACAAACTAGCCTGATATGTGTACTATGTTACAGTCTGTAGTTTTACAAAAAAAGTCTGTAGTTTTACACCTCCGTCCATTGGGTCACTGGGCCTAGTACCTTGCTGACGTGCACGGCCAGGATTTCTTTGCATTTCCGTAATGTCCCACAAAGTTATGACCCTTTATCATGATAATGTTTATCTGGTCCATATCTTGGTTACTATTTGATGAACAATTTGATAATTTACATGGAAGATGAACTGTCAGGATTTTTATTAGTTTCCATTATTTCTCACAGATCAGGTTTTTTTTTTTTTTTTTTACATTATTTCCATAGTGTTATGGCCCATTATCCCATGCGGAAACATTTTCTGGTCAAGTCCATATCTAGGTTACTATTTGATGGACAACTCTGAAACGTATGCTTAGCACCTTGTAGATGTGCAGTCAATAATTTTCTTGTCTAGACCATATCATGGTAACTATTTGAACAACTTCAAAATTGACATGGAAAATGCTTATTCCCTTCCACTTCCCGGTTACCATTTGATAAGCAAATTGAAACTTATATGGACCATGCCAAGGATCTTGTACATGTACATGTGCATAGCACAGTTCTTTACCTCATTCCAATACTTCACTTTACCTGTGTCCGCCAATATGTATTGTATTTCTGGTCAGGGTTAGTACTTTAACAACTTTGAAACTTTCTTGATTATTACTTTGTGGATGTGCACTAAGGGATCGTATCCATCCAACGTTCGTTTGCTAGACGTTTTAAACGATGAAAAAAAACGTCGATGCAAACGATGGGTGTATGAGTTGATCGTTTTTTAAAAAACGTCTGTCAGACAAAGACGATCGCCGGAAATCTCCGGCAACGTACAGTAAGGGTGCCGGTCGTCTTTTCACACCTCGAACAAAGGTGCAGACGTTTTCTAGCAAACGATTGAAAGTCTCCTGGCAAACGATCAGCTCGAAAGTAGTCCCGTTTTACAGACGCAAAAACAACAACATCGGCGATGTCGATTGCGGCCGTGAAAACGGATTATGAGAATGGAACACAAATTGATATTGTTTTATATTCAAGAATTGCAACGCGTGTGCTGCTTGACAATATATTAAAATCAGTTACGGTGTAATTCGTAAATAAACAAAATATTATGAAACCATGATATCGTTTTATGAACGTGCGATTCGAATATTACGTATTTTGCAGAATACGGCCTTGCGCAATTTTGGAATGCAACTTTTAAAAAAGTCAGTCCTAGCTTACCATGGAGATGATCGTAGTTTTACTTAAACAATTATTATCACGTTTGATTACAGAAAAATGTCGAGTGAAACATTGGAGTATAATGCATATATTTTTTCTCTTTCAGGACGCTGCGTAAACGCAGAAATTTACAAGACGATTACAGGGTTCGCAAGCCTTTTCTTGCATTGAATTTAATGAATTCAATTTTCAAGGACCTACAGCGATTATTCAAGTACCCAATTCAAGCCAATTATAGAAAAAACGGACGTGTTCGAATTATCTTTTTTTTTTATGGTAACTTTTGACGCGAGAGGCTATGGCGGACTTCTTCGTCTTTGATGGTTTTCATTGAATAATCCATTGCCTGTTGCATTTCCCATCATTATTTTCTCTCTTTGAAGAGCAAATGCATTCTTCGTGCTCTTTAACCATTAAATTAGATTCAAGTAATTGGCCGCAATGATCGGCTGACAATTAAGAGGTTAGTTTCATCGGACGCCCGACCAATTTAAAATCACAAATTCGGGTTTTTCTTTGTATTAGTACATACGGGGCAAGGGCATATTCTGACACTTAGACATTCTGATATTTTCTTTATTTTCTCTTCAGAATATGCTTGAAACCATGCTGAATTTTTGTCACGACCGAGAAGACTAGGCCCAACTATTCCGGTGACGCCAAAGATGTCTACGGGAAAATATATGAAAGATCTAATGAAGAAACACAGATTAAGTCATTTTCAGATTGATAATCAAACCTATTAATTTCTTGAATGCTCTTCGTAGGAAAATATTGTGGAAGGGCTTTTCAAACTGTTATTGTCAATAAAAAGAAAAGCAAATTAATCAAGAGCCCGACACTATCTGAAGCCCCATATCAGGGCCAACTCGTCTGAGACCCATCAGGGCCAGCTCGTCTGAGACGATAATCTTCCCAGCTGGAACGAGCTCATCCCACCATGATAGCAGCTAAACGAAAGACATGAATTGCTTGCTCTTTCTAACAATTCACTGTATCCTTCGATCCTTGATTAACAAATGTATGAAAATACTTTCATAGAATTGGGTAGGGTCTATAGTATGAAAGTTTCAACATGCCACGTGTTGGTTGTACATTTTCCCACCATACGGAGCAATAACATCACGTGATCATTACATAGCACGTGGGCCAGCGCTTGTACACGGTTCCTGCTTCATAATATATTCATCTAACACAATCTCAATATATTATGCCTTCGTAACAGTGAGATCATGACTCGCATGAAAATAAAAAAAATTGTATGAAATCTGTAAAAAGAATTCCCTTTTACCTCTTTCCGATCATTATTCTAGCTTGAAATATGGCTCGACTGCAGCTATTCTGTCATAGGCCATACACTCACCTGTTTATCCAGTTTTACTCAAGTATATATAGGGCTATTAACATGATACACATCAATTCACGATCGACGTTTTTAATGAGTCAGAAAATTGGTTCGATCTGTTTAAGATATAAATGTGTTCTGAAATATTTCAGACGAAGACAGATCGATAGATGATTGTGACGAGAGAGCCAAATGTACAACCGTGTTTTATCTGATATTATCTCAGGGGCTCAGTAGAATTAATTCACATTTTAGACAGTATAATTTGGAGAATATACGTAGACAGAAAACCTATTAGTTTTTTTGGTTTTTTTAACTTTTAATCCCAACCCACTATTCCGACTTCCATTTCAGTTGCTATCAAATTACCGTCTTGTTCACTTCAGCTCTTTTATCCGTCTTTAAAATCTGGCAAACTCAGCCATTCAGCTTTCCTTGATTTCCTGTATATTGTGCCATAATGAATGAAGTATCGATCGTGGTGAGAAACAAATAAGCTGGATGTGAAAGACGATGTGTATACAATGTATTACTAAAGTCGTGATCATAAATGTCTAACCTTCCAGAAATTGCAAATATATGTTTTTCATAGAACAAAACTGCATGGCTTATTTGGAGTCCGGAGTGATCAATTGAAAACTGTCCTGGAAATGTGCAACTGTAAATAAACAAAAAATTATAAAGTCAAAGACACCTGTCGCCTTTTATTTAATAATGTCTTTGAAATAGATAATTCCTTCAGCAATACTTACCGTGACCGTCCATTTGAATTATGGTAGTAATAAAGCAAATGCTCGGATGTCCCGTGGATGCCGCCTCCGGAAGTATCTCTTGCGTACTTCTTGGCTTGAATGTCAAGCTGTGTACAGACCAATAGAACAGAGGAAAACGCTGATCACTTTACTATTATTATGGCTAGACAATAAACTGACAGCTTGCCAATATTGTGTGCTAATCAAGCAGGATTCTTACCTATATGCTCACCGGAAATCAGTTTCTTCCACGTTTTGTCTTGCTGGATATAGATATGGGACTTTATTGAAAACTTTATTGTTTATTGGTAAAGAATCTTACAACAAAATATGCACATCATGAACTACAGTGTAATATGTGCATTTACGAAGAGTGTTATCCAGAGAAAAGGCGGTCATTCCTCTAGTTTCAGTATGACCATGCAGCAAACAAACCTGCAATGTAGAATAACAAAAGTGTGTTAGGTTGACCAGAATTAAAAAGTGACATAATAAAAGAACACCGATAATCAAATATTTGGATCTGTTACGGTAAAGTCTCATATAAACGATAGGTGGTCAAAAAAATACATCGGTCTCAGCGCATTGCCGAGAAAATTAGTTCAATCGAAAACATTAAAAGTGTTTGAATGAAGACACAATGGAAATCCAGACCTCCACTTTTTCTCAAGTAGCGATGTCCGAAATTGGTTATCAGGACCACTCAATTTTCTCTCGTGAAAAATCTTCTTTCAAGGCACCCACCAAAGTACAGAGAAACTTCCTGGATAATTTTAATGTATTCGATTTGTGAATTAAAGGATCGTGAATATAGCGTTTTCCTCTCTAATCTGGTATTTCACCATGAACGTTTCGACAGACACGTGTTCTACACCGCTCAATATTTTCCCGCCAGGCGGGAGCAGTCCGAAATCGACTTTTCTCTGCTGGGAATAAACAGCAGCCTGAAGGGTAGGCCACGTGCATATTCTTGTGTACTCCCTGTCCGTATACAGGCTGTTTTACGGACAGACATGTAGAATAAATGGCGATGTTTCTAAAATATTAAAGCTAAACGCGTGTGTTTATGACACATGATTTTTCCTGTGGACTGCAATTACGGGAAATTTCAAAGTATACAGGCCAAATAACAGAAGAAACCTTTCCATTCTTGGTTTTATTTTACATCAAAGATAGTCGATTTGCCGGTAATTTTTGGCGATATACCGACACTATCCTTGAAAACGCATTCATAAAATAAAGAATCTAAACACATTTTTTTTCATCTCGAGTATCATAGGATTATCAAAATATAAATATAATTTCTGTCTCTTCAGCCCTTTTCATGTGATATTTACCGAGAAAAGTGTAACACGATTTGCCAGAGAGGTATTGAAAACTCGCTCTGAAGTGGGCGAATTTCAGGAAAATTCCCGGCAAATCGTGTTACAGGCTTTCCGGTAAACATTATAAGAAAACGGATTAGATACAAAAATGACATATTTTCATGGTCCTATAATACTCGTGATGAAAAATATTTATTTAGATTTCTATTGTATCTGTGCGTTTTCAAGGAAACTTATCAAAACCTAGTATCGGCATATCGCAAAAATTTCCGGGCGAATCGACACCATTTTTTCCCGGTAGGCTTCCGTATCGCCCTGAATAACAAGGAAATATTTATCAACCTAAATATTTCTGAAACGGGTATTTCTTTAAGTTAAATAGTAGCTGAACAGAATTCAGATCAGTAAGATATCGGCAGAGTTATCTGTTGATTACCTTTTCCGGCCTATTCAAAGAAAATGTTTACACCGTGCATACATGGGGAGGGTGTTATTAAACCATTCAGTTTTATTTGCGTACGTGATACTTTCATTATCACAGCTAGATGGTTGTCATTTTCATAGAAAAATCTTGCACACAAACAGCGATTTCCCGTAATCAAACCTTTAAAACAAACGCGGAAGGCGATTAAAGTGTAATTTATTTCCCCTGTATTAAACCCGTTTTCACATTCGCTGATGCGCTATATTTTGTTACACATGTGCGCAGTTGAGAGCTAAGGCACGGCCTGTTCACCCAGTGTGTATTTATGCGCAGCTGAACACGTGCGATCGTCTTTTGTCAGCCGACAATCGTTTTCTTCCAAACGACGAGGTTTTCTTCCGAACGACAGCGGCACCTTCGGCAGTCTTCGGTGATGATTTTTTTGATCGTTTGCTACAAAAAAAAACGATGGTGCAAACGATGGGTGTAGTAGCTGAGCGTTTTTTTCCATCGTTTAAAACGTCTCAACAGCAAACGATGGTTGGATACCGTCCCTAACTATCCAAACTCTGGACAGGTTGAGGAATTAGTGCACATTTTAGGTGCTGCAGTATGATTCAGAAATCATGATTCCATGTATAGTTGGCATTTATATGTCAAGCATGGCCAGAGAGAGATACTACAGAATCAGCCCCGTGGGGCTTCCGGGGATTGACCTGGGATGTCATTGTGCACACCGCAGGTCATGGTAAGAATAGGCCTCAGCTCCTCGGACAGCTTGTCATAAGAGGCGACTAACTGAGGCACCCGTGGGGTTCCTGCATGTGGAAAGGAATAGGACCCCACTCATGGGGTTCCCGGGTGTGAAAAGAAATAGGACCCAACATCGTGATATGACTGAAATATAGTTGAAAGCGACGTTAAATCGTATTCACTCACTCGCTCACTATTACAGAATCATCACTCCATGCATATTACTTAGCTGATCAGCCGGAAAAGTCCAATATTTTCTGTTTTGACGGATGTACTTGTGAAAATATTAACATATTAACACATTGGTTGATCTTAAACTTAGCATGGGTGTAGTTTTCAGCATAGCCAGAGAGAGATATTACAGAATCGTCACATTTCATGCTTATTAATTAGGACTCGATTAGATAATTAGCATGAAATAGCCAATATTTTCTGTTAACGGATGTTCCTTTGAAAATATTAACACATTGATTTGATCTTAAACTTGGCATGTGTTGTTCAGCATAACCAGATGGAGATACATGTATTACAAAATATTGTATTTCATGCATATGAATTAGCTACCGTACATGTAATTAGCCTGAATTGAAATATCCACTTATTTAGTGTTGAGGGCTGTTTCTTTGGAAATCACCCAAAGTTGGCGAAGGCCATGACCTCGTGACCCATGATGTCAGAGTTTGATTACGATCGTTTGTGGCCAGCAATCGTAGCGAATGTTCGAGACGACATGTCCATCCTAACCCTAACCCTAACCCTAACCTTTGTTACCCCTCAGCCCATAGGGCTGTGGGGTCTTGTCATTGCCATGTACGTACGTACGTCCGTCCATCCGTCAACATGTTCTTGTCCGCTGAATATCTGCAGATCTATGAAGTCGTGCCTAACCAAACTTTGGTGAGAGCTTCCTCAATGTTGACTGATGAAATGATTAGATTTTCAGATGGCTATGATGATTTCATGATTTTTAATTATTTTTGTTAATTATTTATTATGATTTATGGCTCAGATTTTGCACTGTTATCTATGCCCATCAACATGTTCTTGTCCGTCGAATATCTGCAGATCTATCAAGTCGGGCCTGACCAAACTTTGGGGAGAGCTTCCTGAATGTTGACTGATGAAATGATTAGATTTTCAGATGGCTATGATGATTTCATGATTTTTATTTATTTTTTATTATTATTTATTGATGGCTTGGCTTTTGCACTGTTATCTATGCCCATCGGGAACCCTTGGTTGCATGTTTCATTGTGACTTTTGAAGGTTCCCTGATACAAGAAAGCCTGGTCCATTCAAGATTAGCATTCGATGGAACCCCCCAATTTCCATATATTCCGGGAGCTTACATAATGCTACACTTGTTCAACCTATGCACTACCCTCGGGAGGATTTCCCCATCCCACCCCTGGGGCACTTAATGTTAAAGTTTTGGACTTTTTGCTATCCACAGCTTCTCAACCTTATGTGATATGTATGAGATGCAGTGTACATTGCTTTTTCACACACACATGCTTTTTCACCTAAAATTTCGTTTTTTGTTTCATTTGAGTTTTGGGCGCCCATACGTTTTCCGGAACTAAATTGACTCTAGATGCAACCCTGATTCCACTTGACTAAAAAAAAAAACAGGCTGAGGGGTCCACGCACATCATCATCATGATGTCATGACATCATACCCAGTTGTTATGCAATGTGCATCACAATCGGACGTCCGACACAACTGACTAGTCGATATTATACATCAGGATCATAATCAGACTGTCACGGGTCGGAGGTTTACGACTTCAATACGTTTTTCACCACATCTGTTTTATAGTGTTAAACAATCAAATTTGATGTCATTTTTCGTGGAAAAAAAATATCAACTTATTCTTTATTTAGCTTCTCTCTATGTTTTCATGCAAAGTATTCAGGGGGTATTTGGTAGAATCTTTAATTACTTAATTAATCAGCCTGAAAGGTCAAATGTTTTGAGCTAAGAGCTGATTCTTTGGATAAATATGCCTAAATTCCTTCCAAAGTTGGCAAACCGCTGTCTAGCATGGCCTGAGGGAGGGGGGGGGGGGATGTTAAAGAGACACATCTGGGGTGAACGTGAAAGAAATGTTACGTCACAGGCTATGACCACAGTGCGGTCATTAGTCGCTTGCTCCATCCGAAGGTTCTTCGCCTCTTTAGAAATTTAATATCATTAATTTATGATTATGATTTTGATAAAGGTGAACAGTAGACCTATACATGCCAAACAAACTTCTTCAGGCGCTGTCCAGATGATCATTACAACATCATTCCCTTCAATCAGATGAAGAATAACACTTTAGGTTCAAGTTCCATCCTTGACTTCGTAAAGCAAGCATTGCCCCACCCCATGACCATATATGACCTTACATCAGTGTACACTACGGTAATTCCCTTAATAATTCAATCACAGGAAGTTCATTTTCAACACTATTATTCAAACTCAGAGAAAAAGTAACATTCCCATTCTTCATTCAAATTGAAGAAAAATGATATAATGACAAAATGTGACACTTGGTAGCTGGTGCCATGAAGAATATTGCAGGATATATGCCATTTTTGCTGCAGTTCCGGTGATCGAATTATTAGGGGAATTACCGTAACATGATGTAACCACCACCCCTCCCTTCCCTCCAGGGCACTGAACCCACACCTTCCATCTCGCAAATCAAGTAATGCCCCATCCCACCACCTCATATTTTTTGGAAGCTTACACCATTGTACACAAATGGAACCTAGCCACTACCCATCAGGGGTGTGTCCTCATTACCCCAAGGCCACTACGCCACGCCTCTTCTCCGAGACTATTGGAAGCTTGTACACATACAATGCAGAAGCCACTAACCCCAAGCATTGAGCCCCACCCTCTGTCTCTTAAAACATGTATCACATCAACCCATAACCACATGATATATTCTGCAAGCTTTAGATGCCATGACCTTGAACCTTAAAGGTGAAATGCTTCAATTATACAACAGAGTCCCCTTTATACTCCTCCACCCAATTGGGCTCAGGGGTATTATATTTTATATTGGTTGGATAGATACATCGGTCTACTTCACTTGGTCAAATTTGAAGTATTTTATCTACTAGAAGCCTTTAAAAAGTTGGTACCCCAAGCCCAGCTGAATTCAGATATGCAAACCCTCGTCACTTATCTTTCCTTGATTGTGACATCACATCAGACTAGCCTTCCAAATACTGAATGTTACAAGTATTGATGTCGGACCACGTGGTCTGAGGTGACATAAAAAACTAGCGTCAAACAAGGGCAGATAAGTGATGCAGATTTGATTTCTGAAATTGGCTAGTCTTGCAATGCCAATTGTGAAGTACTTGCCTAAAGCTACTAGCAGACAAAATATCAAATGACATAGATGGGCTGATATTTTCATCATCAACTACCCCATCAACTAGATTATAAAATCGAAAAAAATGAAAACCTTTGCATTTCACCTTTTAGACTCTACATATGCAAATGTGTCCTGACCTGCTTCACCTCCATTTGTCTTTATATCTCCATAAGAAGTATTCAGTGCTATGTATGTGTAGCCATCTGTTAACTTCTCTCTTGTTATCAGCATATCTCAGAAACTTATAAAAGGAAGATTATGAAACTTACATTCTACAATGTCTATACATGTATAATGTAGATGTGTCTTTATCGATATAGAAATCACTTTGTCCATCCATCCATCTGTATACATGGCCAAAGAATGTGTCTATTTACCCGACAATAACTCCCTCGGACACTTGGTGGTGATTGAGCACATGCTAACCAGGTTGTAGACTGGTTGATAATGGTATCTGACCGAGGCAGGCTATGAGATCATGGCCAGGGAGTAAGTAGAACAATCTCTGATTACTCCTGGCCTAGGTATAGGTGAAGTATTATAAAACATATATGTGTAATAGAGCTGCTGCACTTGACTGCCAAAATATAGCAACACGGGTGGTGGAAATGTAAAGTTGGCTACAGCTTTTGATGTGACTTGAATATTAGATTCACTGATGACAATGCTGACATTGAATGAGATATTTATCACTGAGCGGATGTGAAAAGCGATGTTAAATCATATTCACTCACTCTCTCTTTATCAGTGGGATTTTGGAGAAAAAAGTGATCTTGAAAGGTACATTAGCTTGGATGATTTTATGTTCGTTTCTGTTCAGAACAACAGGAATGCTAACTAAGATTAGCGATGGATGCTAAAGCTAAATATTAAATTAAATCTTTTAATGTCGCAATATCAACAGACAAAGGTAAAAAAAGTCCTCATATATGGAAATCTGAGATACTTCCTGTTACAAACATTGGAAGCTGAATCTATATGAATCATTATTTGGCATTGGTGAGTATGAGATATGTTTAGCAGGACTGAAAACACAAGTTTGCCAAGCTCATTTGAATTTGCCAAATGGATTAAATGAGTTCAATGTCAGAAATTTGAAAGGACAGAGTTTGGCATTGGGCAAATAGCTCTTAAGATTGGTTGAAAATTTAATGGTTTGAACATTTTTGAAAAAATCAGTAATTACGAATGTTTGAATGGACCAATTGAATAACTTTTTTTTGGAGTGAAGTCCCATGAAGCATTTGGGTATAATTGTCAATTCCAGGGGGACAAGCTTCAAGGAACCTTGTCTACAGCTTACCTTCAACCTTATTGATATATGGGGGCTAGCTTTCAGCCTTGTTGATATGCAAACTAACAACTGATCACTATTCTTCTTTCTGTTTACAGAGCTAACATTGACAATGGGCAGAGATGAAGAGAGGAGTCCTGTATATAATGGTACCATACATGTCCCACTTCTGTTAGTTGTGGTTCACTATTTATACTGAACTTAAGGTGAACAGGTTATATATGAACATGTGTGTAGGACCAGCCAGTAAGACAGTCCATGATAATGTGACCAGTGATGTACATGCTAATCTCAGGCAGGTCATTCAATGTTATATGGTGTGCTCTTCATGGAACAGACAGACAGACAGATGGACATGTTAGACTATGGTACCGGTACATGAACCTATCTTGTGTGATTCTGTTCAGTGAGTTTTTCTCACAAAACTGCTGACAAACACTGCTGTAGGCAAGGCTCACGGAGAAATCATGAGATACAGGCACTGCTTCAGGTGCTGTCCACAGAGAAATCATGTTATATGTATTGTGGGTGAGGCCCACAGAGAAATCATGGGTGACAAACACTGCTGTAGCCAAGGCCCACAGAGAAATCATAGTTCACAAGCACTGTTTTATGCGAGGTCCACTGAGATATCCTCGATTAGAAGCACTGTTTTATGCGAGGTCCACTGAGATATGCTCGATTAGAAGCAGTGTTTTATGCGAGGTCCACTGAGATATCCTCGATTACAAGCACTGTTTTATGCGAGGTCCACTGAGATATCCTCGATTACAAGCACTGTTTTATGCGAGGTCCACTGAGATATCCTCGATTACAAGCAGTGCCGTAGGCGAGGCTCACAGAGAAATCATGGGTTTCTAAACAGCATAATCAGCACTACCTCCAACCATGCTTCAATGATGGTGTGAAACAACAAACATCTCTGTGAATATGATCATATGAACATAGGTGAACCAAGACACATTCTCTTCAACCAATGCAGTGATTGCAATGTAAGGATAGGACCATGTGAGAAAATGTAAACTGTCATGTTTGGCCCTATGGCAAAATGATGTGCACAGATGTGAACCTCAGGATTAATGGACAGCTACAGAACGTATCCCAGTGTATGTATGAACAGACATAAAATACATGTAGTGTGACTGATGAACAGCTGTTGACTGAATCATGGGGAATGTTGAGAATGCTAGAATTGTGACTACATGTATGTGAACAGCCTATGGACCAGTATTGATGCTGCAGACAGTTCTGATTGTCAGGCCATGTGGTCAGTTGTACAGGTCATGTGGTTAGTTGTACAGATCATGTGATCATGTGGTCAGTGGTACAGATCATGTACATGTGGTTAGTTGTACAGATCATGTGATCATGTGGTCAGTGGTACAGATCATGTGGTCAGTTGTACAGGTCATGTGGTTAGTTGTACAGATCATGTGATCATGTGGTCAGTGGTACAGATCATGTGGTCAGTTGTACAGGTCATGTGGTCAGTTGTTCAAATCATGTGGTCAGTTGTACAGATCATGTGGTCAGTTGTACAGGTCATGTGATCAGTGGTACAGATCATATGATCAGTGGTACAGATCATGTGGTCAGTGGTACAGATCATGTGGTCAGTGGTACAGGTCATGTGGTCAGTGGTACATTATCATGTGATCAGTTGTACAAATCATGTGGTCAGTTGTACAGATCACATGGACATTTGTACAGATCCTGTGGTCAGCTGTACAGATCATGTGGTCATGTGTACAGATTATAGGGACAGTTGTACAGATCCTGTGGTCAGTTGTACAGATCATGTGGTCATGTGTACAGATTATAGGGACAGTTGTACAGATCCTGTGGTCAGTTGTACAGATCATGTGTTCAGTTGTACAGATCATGTGGTCATGTGTTCAGTTGTATAGATCATGTGGTCAGTTGTACAGATCATGTGTTCAGTTGTACAGATCATGTGGTCATGTGTTCAGTTGTACAGATCCTGTGGTCAGTTGTACAGATCATGTGTTCAGTTGTACAGATCATGTGGTCATGTGCTCAGTTGTATAGATCATGTGGTCAGTTGTACAGATCCTGCGCATTACTGTGATCACATCATTAGTCTCAGATGATCCGCAGCGCTATGACTTCTTTAACCCTATTAAAATTATGTACATGTATTATATTTTAGATATGGACTTTTTAATTTACAGTGGAATGTCTGAGTTTGTCGGCGTTATGTAGATGTATGCAGTTGGTGCAGATATTACTGACTGTCCATCATGAACAGCATCATGACATTTGTATGGATAGTTATAATCAGTTATGCCTAGCCAGTGAAGTCATGTCCATAAAGGGCTTGCCACTTGGTTGGGATGTATAGATATATGATAAAATCAATCGATGTTTTTCCTGTCACAAGTTTGACAGTGGAGGCCATAGCAATTTCCCATGATTTGTGTGCATGTCTGTTTGACCAACACAGAATTATTGAAAATTTTATTGACGTGTTCATCCATCTCACTTTGTAGTTTGGTCATGGGCTGGTGTAGAAATGCTTCTTTTACACACGTATACCAGGTACACATAGTAAACAACAACCAATTATACGAGCGATACATGTGTTTGGAACTCTGAATCCTGTTACAGATGTCATTGAGGTTTACATAATCAACCTCTCATAACATTGGTCATGTTCATGGTACATGTACCAGTCACCTTAATGTTTGTCCTTCCTTTATAATATATATACTGCTGATTTTAACTGATGTATGGTAAGTTCCCTAAATATTTGTGACCCTAATTCAATTCGAAATTGCAGCTTTTCCCTGTTTATGTTCCCTATGTTTTCGAAAACGACGTGAATTTAGCAAAACAGTGTATGTTTTGTGTGTGGTCACAGGAGGGGAAATTTTGCCCATCGACCACGTTAATAATACCATTTTAAAGTGATTATTCAGAGTTTAAGGAGCTCAATAAAATGAGAATCTGACTGCCTTCCTTATATTCTGGTTGCAGGAGAGCTATAAATAGAGCTGGTCATGCCTTTATATTACAATCTCTAAAAACATTAACAAATGATGCTCCCATAATGCATTTTTTTTATAGGAGAGCATTTAAAGGATTTTAATCGATATTTTTTTTTCTCTGGAATATGTGTCAGAAGAGTTACATGTAGTACTTAATTAAGAAATTTTTTAAAAAAATGTGGGCGTATTTAAGCCTTTTTAATTAAAGACCTGTGGCTCAATTTCCGCCAGTTAACTCGTTAATGAGCTTAGGCGTCACGTGACCTTTTGATGTCCGACAGGCGAGCGTCTCCTGCGGGCAACTGTCTGAGCTACATGTATATATTAAGCTGTGGTTTTGCGATTACTCCATCGCGTATATCGCTGTATAATTAATCGAAAACGATTCGAAACCATGGAAGAATATGCCAGTGATGATGATCTGTATACAGAGGACATAAATGGACATCTTGACGTTCTGCCATATCAGTTTGAACCCATACCAAACGACCGAAATGAGGTAGAACAGAGGGAAAGCGAACCTGAAACAGATGAACTGTCCCACACGGAATGTTATTTATTATCTATGCCGGACGTTATATATAGGCCCCCTATGCACAGAATGAATAAATATTTAGACAATGATCGAAATAATTTTTTAGTCCAGGCCTAGTTTGTGAAATTTCAACACTGAGCTGTACGCCAATTTTGGAGTTTTCTCTTTCGTTCAGGTCAGTTTGAAAGTACGTTATATATTATCTACCAAAAATATTTAGTTCATTTTTTTTTACTTCTGGCAAATCTTGTTCAATAAATTATTTCCAGTAGGAATATGCCGTCCAGCTAGCGTAATTGATAGGAGAGAACAAATTGCGACTTTCTAGCTGTCCTGCTCCCGACTTTTCGCAGATACATGGGGGGGGGAGGCAATTTCTCGCACAACGGGTGTTGGTGACATTATCAGATAGCCCACCTGCACGTAAACAGTCTAGTAAATTCATGTGACGAGAGTGATATTTAGCTCGCGTAAACGGTCATATTTTATATTGTATTATATTGCAACCACTCGTCTGATTTCAAATACCCTCTCCTAAATATTTTGACGTAAGCTATTTTTAGCTCGCGCACTAATTCTAAAAACGAAGCACTGGGGAAGGAGTATATTACATGTATTATAAGATAAGCAGAACTGCAATGACCGGAAAACCAATGTGGGGAGGGTGCAAACCTTTTTTCTGCTCATTTGTACAACCGTAGGCGGCACAATACGGCATTTTGGAGTCAATTTACACTGCTATTTATTAGGCGGTAGTATTCTCGAGTCGAATTGATTGAAATTCCCATTCAGATTTCGCGGCCCATCAACTCAATGTTTTATTTGAATTTCACGGTACATTTCTTTGTTTATTGAATATCTTTTCCAGCGCTAAATATATAAATAAATAAATAAATAATAAATAACAATGAGAGATTAGTAGGAGATATAAATAGAAGTAAATAAGAATCGCTATGTACAAGTTCGTAAGTCTCTTTCTGGTTTTTGATTAAGTTATACTGGTAAATATGAGTTCACTGTAATCGCGTGGATGATTCCTTTGTCTTGGTACCCCTTTGTACGCACAAAGCCGTCCAGAAAAAACTGGGAGAACCATGGGCGTCTTCAGGATTTTTCGGATCGACTTCCCTAGCGACGCCCTTGGGAACAGGGTGGGTTCTTCCAGAAATCTGTGCCTGTAACAATTGCTTGGAGTGTGTATTGGGGCACAGGACGGCAGGTCTACGTCCTACGTCCTCGAGTCAAATTGTGAAGCAGCAGTATATATACAGTTCCTTGAGTGAATGTCAACAATGATAACAATAGTATTATACTAGGTGAGAAATATTTAATAGGACAGGATTAGGCTTGTGGAGATGGCTGGATTAATTAACAAGGTGGGCTTCAATGCACGGTGGGGTTCATACGCGCTGGGGATGAATATATACGGCTTATTTATTTATTGATGTCATTGTCTTGAGAACATACCTGTATCAAAACGTCATCCCGAATAAACTAGAAGTTGTTATCCATAAGTAATTTGTTTATTTATCTACTTCCCAACTTCTAAATGCCACTAAAATAAATCTCTCCCAGTATGTAATTCATACTAAATTGCTACCTGTCATTAGCGAGCTCTTGCGCCTGTGACGTCACAGATTGGCGTATCTGACTGGAAGCTAAATAGAGCTGCCAAAAAGACTTAAATACGCCCACAGGGGACAAGGAAATTTTTTTTAAAAAAATTCTTAATTAAGTACTAACTCTTCTGACACATATTCCAGAGAAAAAAAAATATTGATTAAAATCCTTTAATAGTTTTTGATTGACTCTCAAAATGCAAGCACGTAATTCTATGAATTCCAAATATATATATGTGTATACTTGGGATGACTGATCAGTGATATCTGTGTCCTGTGGACCCACATTAATTATTTAATCACATTTACATGTCATCTAGCAGTATTACAATTAGCCACACACTGTCTGCAGATATATCTCTATGATATCTGTTTGAGCAGTCTCTTGTTATAACTACATGTACAGTGCGCTTGTATTTTAATGTAGGATCCATCACCTGACCATTATTGGACACTGATAGTTTTTGGACACTTAGATGAAAAAAAGACGTTGATTCAAAGATTTCTCCAAATTTTGGCTATATGTTGTGAAATAATTATTAGACAGTTTCGGAGACGATTTCAATTTCTTTGATTACTCTATGTACATGTAGTTAGCGAAGGTGTCTGTGACAGAGCAGACAAACCATACTGAAATTACATGAACAGTTTTTAGTCCATCTTCTCAGAGTTATCTTCTGTGTAGTTATCTTTTGCAAAAAAATCAATGTGTCCAATAACTGTTAGGAAACTTGATCATGAACAGCTTGGATCTCACCAGAATGTTTATGACCGGAGTCTTTCATGCTTTACCTTATAAAATCCCACTTATGAAAAATAATGATTCCATGGATAGTCCTTGCATGATTTTCAATTATTTGAGTGCTCCAACATGTATGTACATTGATTTGGAAGTGATGATATTGGTTTTGTTGTCCACTTTGAACTGGATTCAGTCTTTTACAGCAATTAGGAATGTCTTAAAATGTGAAGAATTATGTGGTGTAGATTATGAGTACCCTATTTCTTCTAATTATTCAGATGGCAAAAGTTATCTTCAGGCACCTCCAGAGATAAATTCTGCTAACCTTCTACAACTTTCTCTAGCTATCTTTTCAGTTCATATTCATGCCACAGTTGCCACAATAGCCTCAGCTGATATAAAGATGTTTTTTTTCCTACTTCTAATTCTAAAAATGCTGTTTTCAAAAACTTAGAATAGTTATTAGATAACATAAGCGTTCACGACATGTATTGATCAGAAACATTTATTACTGACTGCTCTCTTTACTGTGATTGTTTTCAGTGATATTGAATGTAAGTACATTCATGTGTGGTGAGCAAGTCTTCATACAGGTTATCTCCCTTCGATTAGAAACACCCTGCCCTCTTACCAAAGCTTAGATAACCTTGTGCTCAAATCAACCTCGCTCAAAATGATCCTGCTCAACAAATCACCACCAATGCTGGGAATGCGCAGAATACTATGTAGCCATTTAACAATCCTGATTTTTAGCCCTCAGCTCATCGGGCTGCGAGGGTGACGGTCTTGTAATAGGCATGTACGTCTGGTCGTACAGTCAAGACGGTATGGTCATCCATCCGTGAACAATTTAATGTCCGGTCCATATCTCTGTCTCTATTTGATAAACAACTCATGAAAGATGCTTAGTACCTCAAAACTTAAATGGAACATGCTTGTTACCTTGCTGAGGTTCACTGTCAGATTTTTTTACACGTTTTGATGATTTCCCACAGATTTATGGCTCTTTATTGTCCATCCAGCAAGTTTCTTCAATATCTTGGTTATTATTTGATCGACATCTCATTAACTTGCTTAAAAGTTGCTTGATGATGTGCACGGGCATTTTTTTTAATACACATTTCATTGATTTCCCACAGAGTTAGGACCCTTTATCTCATCCGGTAATAATTTCTTGTCCATTTCATATCTCGATTACAATCTGATGGACAACTCTGACACTTACCAGGAAGATGCTTAGTACCTCACAGATGAGCACTACAAGGTTTTTATTATGTGTTTCGATGATTTTCCACAATAAATTTTTTGTCCTGACCATAACTTGGTAATACTATTTTATGGACAACTTTGAAACTGACATGAAATGTTTGGAACTTATTTGGTAATGCTAGTACCTCGGCTTTCATTTAAACTGTTCATACGAAAAATGTTTTTAATGCTGAGGGGTCATTATACCTTTTAGGTGCTACCTCCTGTCACCTCTGCTTCACCATTTCTCACCTTTCTGACCCAGTTGATCAATATCCAGAACTGGTACAATTTACTGGAGGTGACAGAAGTATAATTTTACTTTAAGGGATGTGAACATTATCACAATGAAGTTTTAGTTTAATGCAACTCGCAAGTGGCTTGCAGTTGCATATTAGATTGTGGTGGCCTGTGGGTCTGATCACTAAGGGAGACAACCATGTGTAGATGCGGTCGAGTGTAGATTGAGTTTAAGCTTCATGGGACATGTGGCAATAGTAAAACTTGCTCAAATCTGTATATTTCCACATTTCATTTAATATATTCAGGTTTCTTACAATAACTGTCCTATTGATTAAAACCATGACTGTTATCACGTTTAATCACTCTGAACAATGTATATGATCAATGCAGTTGAATATCTGTAGGCCTAATGTTGAAGCTGCATGTTTGGGTGAAATTATTGAATCGCTGTACATCAATCAATATTTAAGTGGAACCTTATATATTTTACAAACATTCATAACGATGGTTTAACCTAATAATATATTCAGACATAACTTATAGTAGGCATTTTTATCATATTATCATATTGTACATGTAGTGGCCGGTCATCTGGGTGGTAACATTTTCTTCAATCTTTAGCTTACACCTTTAAATGTACTTTTTGAAAACCACAAATTTACAGCACATATAAGTTATTGGTTTTGTTCAAGTGCAGGTTTACAGTACATGTTCTAGTGCTTACTGTATTGTCATACTTTCATGATACATGTACTAAACTGTCCCATTATTTACCATTATACCTGGGTCGTGGGCCTTCTGTGTTTTACCAAAGTTTGGACCAGGATGATACGCCATTGCACCAGGGTAGTTTGTAGTAGCTTAGCTTATGTTAACATGGGGACTGAAAAATTGGTGTACACATGAATGTAATGCTGCTGAGCAGGATTGCTTGTTACACAACTACCTGTACTCTCAAGTAGTTTGTACTTAAAACAACATTTTATTGTATTAAACTGTTTTATGCTGTAAATAAATAATATACATAATTTTAAGCAGACTTGTTGTGCATTCCTCAGTCATCCCAGTGATGAAATCTCAGGCAAGAACCAGATCCACCTCAACTTGAAACATGACTTTGTTTAAGATAGAGACCAGCACCTCACATTCCAACATAGAATTTCACCGAAACTTTTTGTATGATGGACAGGGAAAAGTGAGCAAGTGCACCTTTTCCATTGGGGGGGGAGTTACTTTCCTCAACTCCAAGCTTTTGTGTAATACTGCTAAATGAGATTTTGATTTCAATAATAATAAAACTGAAAATGCATGGACGGATAAAAACACTGAAAATCTAATCAGTCCCTATGTACTAATGGATATGAAGAGAAGTAGAATTTTTGTTGTTGAACTCCTGGAGACAAAAGTTGGATGGACAGGCAGACTGACGGGTCCAAACCAAGATGCTCTGCTGCATATGCAGGTGGCAGAAAATCCATGATAGACTAGAGGCCACGGCCACACTTGATCCCATCGGCCTAGTGTGAACTTGCCGTCCCTTTCACATGAGCAATATAAATCTCCGGTATAGACAGATGAAGGGCATTCAGTAAGGGGAAACAGAAGTAGTTGGGGGAAAAACAGTCATGTTTATTTGTATGGAAAGTTGGCTAGAGACCACTAGATATAAAGGGGGGGGGGGGGACACCCACCAACCACCTGCTCTGATAAGAGGAGCATAAAGTGGCTCTCAATTATGTGTAAGGAAATGTTCACATGTATTGTTGGTTAATGTAAAATGTTAAAGGCATAGTATGATAGGCCCAGGTGTATTATACAGATGATGGCATTCTTGCAAACCTTGGTATTGGGTGCATGGATGTGATACGGAGGTAGAGAGGTACTCCGGATTGTTGGAACTCAGTTAGTCCATGTCCGTTTTCTTTTCTCAGGAGTTACAGATGATCTACAGTTTTGTTGATGCTGACCCACACAAGTTTGTGATAACTGTAGTAAGTCTCAAGTGTTCCAATCGTGGGGCTTTTGTCTAGGCACCCAAAAATCGTCACAAATGTACCCAATTTCAATAGGCTTGTGATTTACCACACAATATGCTACCAAATTTGAAGTGTGTAGCTGCAATGGTTTGGTTTCTAAAGCATTGTCATTCTGTGGATATTTTCCATTTGTTGCCATGGAAACTGCAAAAACACCAAGCACACAATAATGCTACCAAATTTGAAGTGTCTAGCTACAATGGTTCTGTTTCTAAAGCATTAACCTCATTCTGTGGATATTTTCCATTACGTATGTTGCCATGGAAACCGCAAAAACACCCAGATTTACCCAATTTCAATAGCCTTGTGCTTTACCACCCAACATTGCTGTATACCAAATTTGAAGTCTCTAGCTGCAACGGTTCTGCTTTTAGAACGTTCATGTCGTCATGTGGATATTTTTTGTTATGTTGCCATGGAAACCACAAAATCAACAAAATGTCCCCAATTTCAATAGGCTTGTGCTTTACCATGCAACAATGCTGTATACCAAATTTGAAGTCTCCAGCTGCAACGGTTCAGCTTTTAGAGCATTCACATCGTAATGTGGATATTTTCCGTTGTGTTGCCATGGAAACCACCAAAATGTCCCCAATTTCAATAGGGTTGTGCTTTACCATGCAACAATGCTGTATACCAAATTTGAAGTCTCCAGCTGCAACGGTTCGGCTTTTAGAGCATTCACGTCGAAATGTGGATATTTTGTGTTATGTTGCCATGGAAACCACAAAAACCACCAAAATGTCCCCAATTTCAATAGGCTTGTGCTTTACCACCCAACAATGCTGTATACCAAATATGAAGTCTCTAGCTGCAACGGTTCACCTTTGAGAGCGGTCACGTTACCATGTGGATATTTTTGGTTATGTTGCCATAGAAACCACAAAAATCAACTAAATGCGCCCAATTTCAACAGACTTGTGCTTTACCACCCAACAATGCAGTATACCAAATTTGAAGCCTCTAGCTGGAACGGTTCACCTTTTAGAGCGGTCACGTCGTTCATCCAGCCAGCCAGCCAGCCAGCCAGCCGGACAGCGTGACGACATGATCCCATCCAGCATATATGGTTGGTTGGTTGGTTGGTTGGTTTGATTGGGCACTCCATCGTATTACAATGGGCACAGGTCATACAGAGATGCCGATGGGATAAAAACAAAGGCTCTTGTACAAACCGTTCAATATATAACAGAACAAATTTTATTCAACATATCGTTACAGTAAGTGATACAAAATTCACAATATTCATATCTACACAGCATGGTATACTAATTTACTATACTGTACCACAGTAATGCTGATACTACATAAGACTATTACAAACTAAGCTAATATCTTGTACTACATATGATCATAACAAACTAAGCTAATACTTTGTTCATGGTTAGATCATATAAACCAGAGTGAGCTGATTAGCATATCTTAAAAGATACCTAAAGTGAGGAACTAAGTGCACGACTAGGTTGAAAAAGTTGTCAGCATTCCCCATTAGTAATATATAAAGTGTTGATTGATTAATATATTGGGCTGATGTCGAGGGGGCTGCAACTGGAGACAGGATATCAACCAATCAGGATCACCAGTAATCACGGGCGAACTAGGATCAATTTTCCAACTTGGGGAGTGCACTTACTTCCTCACTTTATTGTTTCTAGGGGTTGGATTATTACGCACTAGAATTAGCTCTCTGATGAGAATGCATATGTTGAGGACATGTCATAGATGACAATGGTGATCCAGTGGGGCCCTACATCCATGCCACTGTTCAACAACAGTATGGTTACATAGATGACAATGGTGATCCAGTGGGGCCCTACATCCATGCCACTATTCAATATGGTTACAGTGACAATGGTGATAGTGGGGCCCTACATCCATGCCACTGTTCAATAACAGTATGGTTACATAGATGACAATGGTGATCCAGTGGGGCCCTACATCCATGCCACTGTTCAACAACAGTATGGTTACATAGATGACAATGGTGATCCAGTGGGGCCCTACATCCATGCCACTGTTCAATAACAGTATGGTTACATAGATGACAATGGTGATCCAGTGGGGCCCTACATCCATGCCACTGTTCAATAATAGTATGGTTACATAGATGACAATGGTGATCCAGTGGGGCCCTACATCCATGCCACTGTTCAATAACAGTATGGTTACATAGATGGCAATGGTGATCCAGTGGGGCCCTACATCCATGCCACTGTTCAACAACAGTATGGTTACATAGATGACAATGGTGATCCAGTGGGGCCCTACATCCATGCCACTGTTCAACAACAGTATGGTTACATAGATGACAATGGTGATCCAGTGGGGCCCTACATCCATGCCACTGTTCAATAACAGTATGGTTACATAGATGACAATGGTGATCCAGTGGGGCCCTACATCCATGCCACTGTTCAACAACAGTATGGTTACATAGATGACAATGGTGATCCAGTGGGGCCCTACATCCATGCCACTGTTCAATAACAGTATGGTTACATAGATGACAATGGTGATCCAGTGGGGCCCTACATCCATGCCACTGTTCAGCATACTAAATTCCCTCTGGCATCACATAATTCAACATGGCAAATATCCCTCTTATAAGTTAATTCTTATATTTCAATTTTAATAAACTGTAATGTCTATATACTTGTTTAGTGGGCAACTTGAAAGGCAAAACATGTAAATTATTCAAGTAATACTGTTCTTAAATATATTGTTTGGATATATGTTACTGTGGAAGACCTCACTGTCACTGGGAATTATACTGGGTGGGACCTAATAGCCAAGTGTCTCCTAGTTTGATTTCTGGTTCTGAAACACTGACATTCTGATTACATCTGTTTTGTGTGTTACTTATATTGGAAAAGAGCTACATATTAAGCGAGATTAAGTGGGATTAAGTGGGGCCAAACTAGAACCTTAAATTTGCTATAATGCATAGGACTCTGCCTCCCTGCTTATAACACATGACTTAGATGTGCTGTAAAATCGAATGCGTCATGTTTGCGCAATTTCAAAACAAAAATTGAGTGATGCATCATGGGAGATGAGCTAAAGCTGGAAATCAAATAATCAGCCTATAAAGTATACATAATTAGTCTCACCCATGATTTTCCATGTGCCGACTACTCATCTCACCGTTCTTGTGTATAGACTGTGCAAGTCCGGTGGTGTAGGGCGTAAATTAAAAAAGTGTTTGTTTCGGGTAACGCGACCGACCCATCAAAATCGTGCCGACTGAAAAGTTTTTTTTACCATTAATCCATCATTCCGTTTTTTTCTTTTTTATAAATCGTTTCACCTTCCGTTTTGTATGCCCAGCAGTGTCCGACCGACCTCCGTCCGCGTGTTGTCTAACAAGAGCGGAAGCGAAGTACACGCATGCTTGTGAATTCGTTTCGGTAGCCATGATGTGTAATGTTGAAAGTTACCAGCTAGCCAAAAATTAGGGTTCCCGAAAGACGGCTCGGATTTGCGGGGGGCACAGCATGGTGGTGTTGTGTATCACAGTTCGTGAGAAAAATGACATAATCACTAAAAACTCGCTCCAAGAATGCTTCCTGGAGTCGACGTGGGAGGAAGTG